>MU707455.1:10109-94860 GCA_026770625.1 Nicotiana glauca
AAATCCTAAATAATTAAAAGCAAAAATTCCAAATCATATTACAAAAATCAACTTAACTTATGAAAAATGCTAATTATCTTTTACTAACAAATAACACACATAATTAAATATCAATTAAGAATAAATCACACAATTAGACCTTTAAATGCTAAATGTAAAGTGTATTATTTTTGTGATTTTATTAATTTTTGTTGGAAAACAAACTTAATTATTGTTAATAAAACTGAAATGTAAATGCAACATATTTTTGTGTTTTATATTAATTTACAAATAACATGCACAGGCAAAAAATACAAATAATAATTAAGAAGTTACACAAAATTCACAGAAAATCACACACAACACAAAACTATTTTATTTTGAATTCTTGGGAGTAATTCTCATATAGAGCAAAAATCACGTGCTAACAGTCGTCTCGCCTTACGGGTGGTAGGACTGAGTCGACGTATCTGGATCTGCACATGAAAAACATGTGCAGAAAGGGCATGAGTACACCACTGCGGTAATCAGTAAGTTCCAAGCCTAACCTCGGTCGGGTAGTGATGAGGAAGGTCAGGGATCTACTGAGGTTAAATAAAATATAAAGTTCAACCGTATACAATAGAACAGTATATATACGTGCAACAAGAAAAGTAACACAAGATATAATGGGCAACAACAACTATTACAGAGACAAGATAAACACAGAAAAAGAAATAAGGCCCAACACCAAATAACAATCAGGGATCTCCTAGGATACCGTCCTGGAGTCCCAAATATACATATCCAATGGATATCTCGGGATTCCGTCCCGTAGTCCAACTCATAGTGCGCATGGATCTACCAGAATCCCGTTCTTTAGTCCCAAATGTAAATACCCAGTACAGGGGGAATCTACCGGGTGTATTCGCATAGTTCCATATAGCTGTGCAGGGGGATCTACCGGAATCCCACATCTGTAGTCCCAAATGTTAACAGACAAGGGGGAGCTACCGGAATCCCACATCCGTAGTCCCAATGAAAATACACAGCAGCAACAAGAAAATACTCAGAAATGTCAAATTCCATTATAAGGCAAATAAGTAAGTCTAGCCTAGCATGCTGCAAAGAATTCAGGTAAAGCAGGATGAGCAAATAAGGTAACTAAATCAGTTAGACATGCTTTCCTAAGCTAACAACAGGGCTTAATAGTGCAAGTAATAAGAACCGGAAAGAAAACATACTAGTAATTACTTAATGAAAAATAAAATTTTTAACAATTAGCACACGTACGCACTCATCAACTCACGTACAAGGAATTTCAGTTATCAACAATACCAATCCTAAGGAGAAGGTCCCCCACATAAGATTAGACAAGCCACTACCTTGAATCGACTCAATAATCAATTCGAAACCAGCCTCTTGCCATGAGTACTTGACTCCAAATGCCCCTAATCTATTCAATTCAATTGCATAATGTAAATAACACTTCAAGTAATTGATTCTAAAAAGAAATTCTAAGCTAATACATGAAATTAGATAAAATGACCAAAATGCCCCTCGGGCCCACCTCTCGGAATCGGGTAAAATTTATATTTTCAGAATCCTCATACTCTCACGAGTTGATGCAGACCAAAATTATCCAAATCTAAGGTCAAATTCCCAATAAAAAGTCAAATTCTAGGTGTAAGAACTTTCTTCCAATTTTTCTCCAATTTCCATCTCCAATCTGAAATTAAAGGATGAAACTAACTATAGACTGATGGAATATAACTCAAAAGGGTTAAAGAATTGTTACCCAATGATCTCCTCTTCAATTTCCTCCCAAATCCCCCTCTCTCGAGCTCCAAAACGAATTTCCAGCTTTTGAAACAAAACCCTCAGAATTTCATATTTTTGCGCAGCTATTTCCGCATTTGCGATACCCTTTCTGCGGTCGGGGAACCGCTTCTGCGATTCTCACTTAAAAGCCCAATCTTGCACATATGAACTCAAATTCTGCATCTGCGGTCACACAGGAACGGTTCCTTATGCCGCTTCTACAGTCCCTGACGCCTTTCTCATTTCCGCTTTTGCGGCGCTGCACCTGCGGAACCCAAACCCCAGGCGTGGTTATGACAGATACCAGCTGAAACTGCAAATTTCAAACCCCAAAATCCTTCCTCAACCATCCGAAATCATTCTGAGACCCCTGGGACCTCAACCAAACCTAGCAACATATCCCATAACTTCATTCAAACTTGTTCAAAACTTCGGAACACTCAAAACAACATCAAATGACCTATTTTTCATTGGATTCAAGTCTAAGAATTCCAAAACTCTAAAAATACGCTTTTGATAAAAAAGTCTATCAAACCTCGTTCGGATGACCTAAATTTTGCACACACGTCACATTCAATACTACAAAGGTACTCTAACATCCAGAATTCCATTCCGACCCTCGGATCAAAATCTCACTAACGAACCGGAAACATTAAAAATTCAACTTTCAGCATTTCAAGCCTCAATTAGCTACGGACCTCCAAAACACAATACGAACACGCCCCTAAGCCCAAAATCACCCAACGGAGCTAACAGAACCATCCGATTTCCATTATGATGCTGTCTTCAGATTGATCCTACTACGGTCAACTTTCCAATACTCAAGCTCTCATTTAGGGACTAAGTGTCCCAAAACTCTCCAAACTCAAATCCGAACGTCCCGACAATTCAAAATAGAATAAATAAACTCAGGGAAAACAGTTAATAGGGGATCGGGGCGTTAATTCTTAAGAAGAACGGCCGATTCATCATATTCTCCTTCACTTAAACATTCATTCGTCCTCAAAAAAGAATAGAGACATACTTGAAATAGTGAAAAGATGAGGGTTGCAGCATATCCTGCTCGATCTCTAAGGTCGCCTCCTCGACCGACTCACCCTGCCACTGAACCTTTACGGCAGTAACGTTCTTTGACCTCAGCTTTCTAACTCGCCTGTCCAATATTGCCTCTGGCTCCTCAACATAAGATAGATCCTTGTCCAACTAGACTGAATTGAAATACAACACGTGCCACGGATCAACGTGATACCTCCCGAGCATCGAAACATGAAATACCGGATGAACTCCTGCCAAGCTGGGAGGTAAAGCAAGCTCATAAGCAGCCTCCCCAACATGCCTCAATATGTCAAAAAGGCCAAAATCTCATAACACCCTTCATTGGAAAAACCTAAAGCAGAACCCGCTCTCCAACCATATAGGAAACATTACGAACCTTCCGGTCCGCATAGCTCTTCTGTCTGGATTGGGCTGTATGAAGTCTATCCTGAATCACCTTAACCTTCTCCAAAGCATCCTAAACCAAGTCTGTGCCCAATAATCTAGCCCCCCGGCTCAAACCAACCTACCGGGGATCTACACCGCCTACCATATAAAGCCTCATACGGTGCCATCTGAATGCTGGACTGATAGCTGTTGTTGTAAGCAAACTCCGCCAGTGGAAATAACTGATCCCAAGACTCTCCAAACTCAATCACACATGCACGGAGCATATCCTCAAGAATCAGATAGTATGCTCAGAATGTCCGTCCGTCTAAGGGTGAAATGTTATGCTTAACTCTACCCGAGTACCCAACTCACGCTGAATGACTCTCCAGAATCGTGATATGAACTAAGTACCTCTATCTGAAGTGATGGACACTAGAATACCATGCAGACGAACAATCTCCTGGATATAAATCTCCCCAACCGCTCCGAAGAATATATAGTACACATAGAAATGAAATGAGTGGACTTGGTCAGCTTATCCACAATAACCCAAATAGCATCGAACTTCCTCAAAGTCCGTGGGAGCCCAACTACAAAGTCCATGGTGATCCGCTCCCACTTCCACTTTGGAATATCTATCTACTGAAGCAACCAACCTGGTCTCGTGTGCTCATAATTCACTTGCTGACAGTTGGGGCACCGAGATACAAATCCAACTATATATTTCTCCATCCGCCTCCGCCAGTAGTGCTGCCTCAAATCCTGATACATCTTCGCGGCACCAAGATGGATGGAGTACCGCGAAGTATGGGCTTCCCCTGCAATCATCTCTCGAAGCCCATCAACATTGGGCACACAAATCTGACCTTGCATCCTCAATACCCCATCGTCACCAATAGTCACATCTCTGGCATCATCGTGCTGAACCTTATCCTTGAGGACAAGTAAATGAGGGTCATCCTACTGCCTCTTACTGATACGATCAACTAAGGAAGACCGAGAAACACGCAAGCATGAATCCGACTGGGCTCCGAAAGATCCAATCTCACAAACTGTCTAGCTAAGGCCTGAACGTCCATCGCCATAGGCCTCTCCGATGCTTGTAAATAAGCCAAACTCCCCAAACTCTCTACCTGACGACTCAAAGCATCGGCCACCATATTGGCCTTGCCCGGGTGATAGAAAATAGTGATGTCATAATCCTTCAGCAACTCCAACCATCTCCTCTGGTGTAAATTTAGATCCTTTTGCTTGAACAGGTGATGCAATCTCTGATGTTCAGTATAAATCTCATAGGGAACCCTGAATAAATAATGGTGCCAAATCTTCTGGGCGTGAATAATGGAAACTAACTCAAGGTCATGAACATGGTAATTCTTCTCATGTATCTTCAACTATTTGGACGCATAGGCAATCACCCTACCGTCATGCATCAACACCGCTCCGAGGCCAATCCTAGAGGCGTCACAATAGACCGTATAAGACCTCGAACCTATAGGCAATATAAAACTGGGTTTGTAGTCAAAACCATCTTGCACTTCTGAAAGCTTGCCTCACACTCCTCCGTCCACTAGAATAGAGCACCCTTTTGGTCAACCTAGTCATAAGGGCTGCATTCGATGAAAACCCCTCCACAAAATGACGGTAGTAGCCCACCAAGCCAAAGAAACTGTGGATCTCAGTAGCTGAGAATGGTTTGGGCCAACTCTACACGGCCTCAATCTTCTTCGGATCCACCTGAATACCCTCGCTCGATACCACTTGGCCTAAGAATGCCACTGAATCCAATCAAAACTCACATTTTGAGAACATAGCATATAACTTCTTCTATGTCAGAGTCTACATCACAGTCCTCGGGTGCTTCTCATGATCTTTCCAACTCCGGGAATACACCAGAATATCATCAATAAAGTCAATGATGAATGAGTCGAGATATGGCCGGAACACACTGTACATCAAATGCATAAAGGCTACTGGGGCATTGTTCAGCCCAAATGACATGACAAGGAACTCGTAATGACCATACCGAGTTTAGAAATTAGTTTTTGGGATATCTGGCTCCCAAATCTTCAACTGATGGTAACCTGAGTGCAAATCAATCTTAGAAAAAACCCATGCACCTAGAAGCTGATCAAACAAATCATCAATACGAGGTAAAGGATAACAGTTCTTCACTATAGCCTTGTTCAACTTGCGATAATCAATATGCATACACATAGAACCATCCTTTTTCTTCAAAAACAAGATAGGAGCACCGCAAGGTGATACACTATACCGAATAAAACCCTTATCAAGTAATTCCTGTAGCAGATCCTTCACCTCAGGAAGAGCCATACAATACGAAGGAATAGAAATGTGTTGAGTGCCTGGCAACTGATCAATGCCAAAAGAAGTATCTCTATAAGGCGGCATGCTTGGAAGATCAACTGGAAACATATCGGGAAAATCCCGTACTACTGGAACTGAATCAACCGAAGGGGTATCAATACTCACATCTCTCACATAAGCTAAATACGTGTCATACCTCTTCTCAACCGTACACTAAGCCTTAAGGAAAGAAATAACTCTACTGGGAGTTTGATCTAAAATACCCCTCCACTCAACACGTAGTACACCTGGCATAGCTAGCATCACGGTTTTGGCGAGACAATCATGAATAGCATAATGGGGCGATAACTAGTCCATGCCCAAGATAACGTCAAAATCTACCATGCTGAGAAATAATAAATTGGCTCTGTTCTCAAAAAAACTAAGAGCATCCAAACACGACCGATAAACGCTATCCGCAATAAGAGAATGTCCTGCATGAGTAGAAACATAAACATGGGAACTCAAAAAATTTCGAGGTACACCCAAATGCGGAGCAAAATAAGAAGACACATATGTGTAACTGGAGCCTGGATCGAATAGAACCAATGCATCTATGTGACAAACCAGTATAATACCTGTGATGACACAATTGGAAGCCACAACGTCAGTACGGGTAGGAAGGGCATAGTATCTGGCCTAGACTCCACCTCTAGGATGACCTGTACCTCCCTGACCTCTACCTCTAGCTGGCTAAGTAAGTGGGGTAGAAACTGGAGCTGTAACCATAGCTTGAGAACTCTGCGAGGCATGTTGTGGCTGAGATGTCTGTAGAGGTGCACCCCTCCCAAGTCTGGGGCAACCTCTCACCATATGGCATGTATAACCACACTCCCAAAAAGATCTGATAGGACGTGGTGGTTGTGACTGGATCGGGCCAGGTCTACTGGACTGACTTCTAAAATCACCCCACGCAGAAGGTGCGCTAGAAACCAGTGGTGCATAATAAGGCTCCTGAGGCCCTAGGAGGAGATGGAATACCACTGGCTACTGGAAGAGCTAAATGAACAGGGCGACTCATATAACCCCTACCATGTCGACCTGTTGCTGGGGCACAGGCACCAGAGAAATGGCCCGACTCTCGAGACCTCTTGGCCTCCCTCTCCTCTTTCTCCCTAGTATGCATACCTTCAATCCTCCTAGCAATGCTCACCACCTAGTGATAAAAAATATCCATCTTTAACTCACGACCCATGCTAGACCTGAGGTTGGGAAAAAGGCCCTCAATAAACCGGCAAACCCTCTCGCGAATGGTAGAAACCAAGGCTGGTGCATGCCTAGCCAAGCTGGTGTAACAGATAACCTACTCTGAGACAATCATAGCACCCTAGCGCAAATTCTCAAACTCTGTCCGACATGCATCCCATAGGCTCTGGGGAACATACTCTCTCAGGAACGAATCTGAAAACTGAGTCCAAGTTAGTGAAGTAGCTTCATCTGGACTATCTAACTCATAGGTGCGCCACCACCCATAGGCGGCTCCTCAAAGCTGGAAGGTAGTGAAGGAAACCCTGATCGATCCTGATATACCGATAGTACGAAGACTGCGGTAAAACTCATCAATAAATTCTAGAGTATCCTCCGATACTAGACCATTGAACATAAGAGGCTTGTACCTCTTGAACCTCTCAAGCCTCAGCTGCTCCTCCTCAGAAGCCGCTGCCCTGCCATCGGGCTGAACTGACACTGCAGGCGATATATGAATAATCTCAGGGACCTGCTCAACATGCACTCGCTAATCAAGAGTGTGGGCGGTGGGAGTCGACGCTCCTCCCCCAGCCCGAGACGTAGTTGTAGCAAGGGGAAGAAACCTTGCCTAAGCCAAAATGGTGTGCATGCTTATGAACTGTGCCAAAGTCTCCTGAAGAGCTGGATTAGTAGTCGCAGTAGGCGTATCAAGTGCCTAGACTCCGGCTGGAATTGCTGGTCGTACCTCGACAACAGCTCGCGTAGGTGCTCTGGCTGCACCACATGCGTGTCTTTGGCCTCTACCCCGGCCCGGCCTCTAACGGCTGTATTAGGGGGAGTGGGTGCCTGATCATCTCAGGTAGCACATATCCTCACAGTCTGTGAGAGAATAGAAGGTAAAAGTTTCACAATTGTGATGTCAAAATATTGCACGACAAGGAAATCAAATGAAGTGGAAATTTCCCTAACAGTTACATAGCCTCTTGTAGATAAGTATAAATGTCTCTGTACCAATCAGCGAGACTCTAATCAACCATATTGTTATCCATGACTCTTATGAACCTAGAGCTTTAATAACAACTTGTCACGACCCCAGTCTGCCCTGTGTGATTTGTCGTGATGGAACCTAGTCTCTACGACTATGTAAGCCTTACAAATACAGAAATAAATGAAACTTGCAGAAGAAATAAATAAAAGCCAAAAATAACCAAATGAAACATTATTTAAAATGCCGCACGGCATAGACAACACAACTTCTCATAATCTAATACACTATCCAAAAACCTGGAAACTCACGGAACCACAAGACTTTGAATATCTAACAATGGCTAACTCCAGAATATCTAACAAAGAAAAGAAATACAGAAGGGAAAATGTTTAAAAGCTAAAATAGAACAGTTGTTCCTAGAAGTCTCTAGAGCAGTCGCCTCACCTCACGCGTGGTAGGATTGAGTCGACGTACCTGGATCTGCACAGGACAAAACATGCACAGAAATGGCATGAGTACACCACAGCAGTACTCAGTAAGTTCCAAGCCTAACCTCGGTCGGGTAGTGACGCGGAAGGTCAGAGCCCTACTGAGGTTAAATAAAATATAAAGTTCAACCGCATAGAACAGAACAATATATATAAGTGCCGCAAGAAAAGTAACACAAGATATAATGGGCAACAACAACTGTTATAGAGACAACATAAACACAGAAAAATAAATAAGGTCCAACACCAAATAACAATCGGGGATATCCCAGGATACCGTGTTGGAGTCCCAAATATACATATCCAATGGATCCCTCAGGATCCCGTCCCGTAGTCCAACTCAAAGTGCGTGGGGATATACTGGAGTCTCGTTCCATAGTCTCAAATGTAAATACCTAGTACTGGGGAATCTACCTAGTGCATTCCCGTAGTTCCATATAGTTGTGCAGGGGGATCTACCGGAATCCCACATCCGTAGTCCCAAATATAAACAGACAAGGGGGAGCTACCGGAATCCCACATCCGTAGTCCTAATGTAAATACATAGCAGCAACAAGAAAGTACTCAGAAATGTCAAATTCCATGTTAAGGGAAATAAGTAAGTCTAACCCAGAGCTGCATAGAATTCAGGAAAAGCAGTTTGAGCAAATATGGTAATTAAATCACTTAGACATGCTTTCCTAAGCTAACAACATGCTTAATAGTGCAAGTAATAAGAACCCGAAAGAAAATGTACTAGTAATTACTTAATAAAAAACTGAATTTTCAACAATTAGCACAATTATGCACTCGTCACCTCACGTATAAGGCATTTCAGTTATCAACAATACCAATTCTAAGGGCAAGGTCCCCCACACAAGATTAGACAAGCCACTTACCTCGAACCGGCTCAATAATCAATCCGAAACCACGCTCTTGCCATGAGTACTCGACTCCAAATGGCCCGAATTTATTTAATTCAATTTCATAATGTAAATAACATTTCAAGTAACTCATTCTAAAAAGAAATTCTAAGCTAATACGCGAAATTAGCTAAGATGACCAAAACGCCCGTCGGGCCCACGTCTCGGAATCAGGTAAAATTTATATTTTCAGAATCCACATACTATCACGAGTCCATGCTTACAAAAATTATCCAAATCTAAGGTCAAATTCTCAATCAGAAGTCGATTTCTAGGTCTAAGAACTTTCTTCCAATTATCCCCCAATTTCCATCTCCAATCCGAAATTAAAGGATGAAACTAACTATAGATTAATGGAATATAACTAGAAAGGGTTAATGAATTATTACCCAATGATCTGCTCTTCAATTTTCTCTCAAAATCACCCTCTCCCGAACTACAAATTGAATTTCCAATTTTTGAAACTAAACCCTCGAAATTTTATATCTCTGCACAGCTATGTTTGCATCTACGGTTCTCATTTAAAAGCCCAATTTTGCACCTGCGACATCAAATTCCGCATCTTCGGTCACGCGGGTGCGGTTCCTTGTGCCTCTTCTATGGTTCGTGGCCCTTCCTCATTTCCGCTTCGGAGACAACTGAGCCGCTTCTGCGGTGCCACACCTGTGGAACCCAAATCGCAGGTGCAGTTATGACAGATACCAGCTGAAACTGCAAACTTCAAACTCCAAAATCCTTCCGTCGACCATCCTAAATCATCCCGAGGTCCCCGGGACCTCAAACAAACCTACCAACATATCCCATAACTTTATTCAAACTTGTTAAAACCTTCGGAATGCTAAAGAAATCAAAACAACATCAAAACACCTATTTTTAATCAGATTAAAGCCTAAGAATTCCAAAACTCTAAATATACGCTTTTGATAAAAAAGTCTATCAAACTTCGTCCGAATCACCTGAAATTTTGCACACACATCACATTCAACTCTACGGAGCTACTCCAACTTCTGAAATTCCATTCTGACCCTTGCATCAAAATCTCACTTTCGAACCAGAAACTTAAAAAAATCAACTTTCGACATTTCAAGCCTAAATTAGCTACGGACCTCCAAAACACACTCCGAACACGCCCCTAAGCCCGAAATCATCCAACGGATCAGATTTCCAGTTTGAGGCCATCTTTACACTGTTTCAACTATGGTCAGCTTTCCAACACTCAAGCTCTCATTTAGGGACTATGTATCCCAAAACTCTCCGAACTCAAAACCGAACATCCCGAAAATTCAAAATCGAAGATATAAACTTGGGAAAAGCAGTTAATAGGGGATTGGGGCATTAATTCTTTAGACGACTGGCCGGGTTGTGACAAGGATAATTGTTCTATGTTGTTTGGTTTGTTTTCTTTTCTTAAAGCTTTTTTATTTTGTGTTGTTGTTACAAATTAAAATTTGATTCCCAACTAATAATTGCGAGGATTGGATTTTGTGACATAGTGTAGGAATGTGTAGAGGTTGAGGATTAGGTTAGTAGGTAATATCAGTAGTATTAAGTTTTATTTTATATTTTCTTATTCTTAGATTTCTATTGCTACCGTTGTTTATTTTGCTTTGGTTATTTAATTATCTTGTCGTTGTTATTGATTCTTTTTTCATGGCTTTGACCCTATTATAAATTCTTTTTCTAAAACTGTTCACAAAGTAGAGGTAAGGTATGCGATCCCACTTGTGAGATTACACTGAGTATATTATTTTTGGTTGTGTATGAATTTTACTAGTTAGTATTTGTATTTGGTTTCCTAGTTCACAAGTTCTTTTTCCAATAAATGCATATGTATGGAGTATTTTATTCTTGAGCCGAAGATCTTTCGGAAATAAGCCTCTCTACTTTTCGGGGCAGAAGTAAGGTTTGCATATACACTATACTTCCCAGAGCCCACTAGTGAGATTTTACTTGGTTGTTGTATGGAGTATTATTTTGTTGTGAGGTGTTGAGTATACATATAATTCTTTGACTTTTAAAGTACAGTACTCGTTACTAGTAGTATTTACTTTTCAATTGATACAATTCTTTTTAATGGTCATATATATATATATATACATATATATATATATACATATATATATATATATATATATGTGATGTGTTATGTATTCTCACATTATACGACTTTTGTGACTTTTTCTAGTTAGTACTAGTATTTGCTTCCAATTACAAATTATATGTTGACTTTTGATGATGTAGAAGTTATAGAGGGTGTTTGGCTAAGCTTATAAGCTGGTCAAATTTGCTTATAAGTATATTTTGGCTTATTTGTGCGTTTGGTAAGGTTAAAAGTGCTTAGAAGTCAAGAATAAGCCAAAACCCATAAGTTGGCCACCCCCAGCTTATTATTTTTAGCTTATAAGAACTTTAAGTTTCACCAAAATTTTTACTATTTTATCCTTAAAATATTCATTTTTGAAACAAAACTCTTACATCATACTCACTGCCTCAAGTAGCCTAACCCCCTTCCCCCCATTCAAGTCTGTAATTCTCATTGACAATTTAAGGTAAGCAAATTCTCTATTTCTTTGCATATTTATATCTATGTGATTGTGGATTAATATTTGAGTTATTTCTAATAAATGGGGACACATCAAATTTTGGGTGTAATGCTTTCTAAGTGTTGCGGTGATGAAGACAGTGTTTGTTTCCCATCAAATATTTTATCATGTTTAGGTTTGCTTTTTACTGAGAAACTTTCATCAATTTTTTAAGTATCACAACTTATGATTATATGTTTATCATAAAATAAATTATATTTATCATAAAAGCTATCTTATCTAAGCACAATTGTATTTAAAATAAAATGACAAATCAAATACTTTGTATTTGAATAGATCTGGAATCTAAAATTTTGAACAAATTACGCCCTTATAAGTGTAAATATTTATAAGGTTATTTAAGTCATTTTAATCGAAAAAGAGCTTATGATAAGCTCTTTTTCCAATTATTTTCAGTTGTAAAATTCAAATAATACGTCAGGTTTATGCTGTTTTTGTGTCATCTCCTACTTCATAATGTTATTAACTGACTAAGCTAGAATACTAGATCGTTTATATCTACTACAATCTTTCTATCCACTAAGGTTATCGTTATCACAAAGCGAGTGGAATACAAATGACGCTGGACAAGAAAATAAATGCTAATCATGAGGTATCCGAGTCAGAATTAGAATCAGAATCAGAATCATCCGAACAAGAATTTATTGAACCTTCAAAAAACACCGAATAAAATGTGGAAGGGTTGCTTGATAAGGTCAAACAAATCAGTTGGCCTAATAATTTGGATTGAATTCACAAGCTTGATGTCAATAGGGAGGAGCAAAAAGATGTGGATGTGAGCGATGATTTGGCGAGGGGTCTCTCTTTCTTCATGCAAGCGTTGGAGTGTGTCCGCCAAGCGCATCTGGTGTTTAATTCTATGGGGCATTCTTTGCTAAGGCCCTTGGATTATTTTGCAGATATGGTAAGTCTGATGCACACATGGAGAACTTCAAAAGCGTAGTCTTGAAAGAGATGAAGAAGATTGAGGAGGTTGAAGAGTGAAGGAAGGCGAGAGAGAACAAGAAATGGTCGAAAGAAGTTCAGGCACAGAAGATGAAGGAAAAGGCTAAGCAGAAAAAGGAGGAGATTGAGTCCGTTAAGAAATGGAGGAAGCAAAGACAGTAGAGCGGGTTTGACAAAGAGAGTGTTGGCGATCTTGATTTGGCTTTTGATGAAGATGGAAAAAAATTATTTCAAAGATCGAATAAGAAGAGGCCTAGTGTGTCTCCTTGAGATCGATTAGGAGGAAAGGCAAAAGAGTCAGACAAAAAGTGGAAGAGCAGGGAATTCAAGAACTCGAAGTTTGGCTTTGGTGGGAGGAAAGGTTTAAAGAAGCAGAATACTGCTGAAACGATCGATTATTTCAGAGGATTTAACTCATCTGCCAAAAAGAAAAGGGTAAAGTAAAACAAAATGAATTAAATTATTCCTTCTTTGTAGACTTCCATATTGATCTAGACCTTTTCAGTCAGATTTTAGTCTTGCACATAATTGAGACATCTCTTATAGTATCACTTTTCTGCAAGTTAATGGCCTTTTTGCCTACCTTCAATGTTCAATTGTTGTTCTTTGATCACATAAGCTCTTTAATAGCATAAATCGTCTTCAATGGATAGTCTATTTCATGATACCTCTATTTGAATTTTTCCTTTTAGTCTTCCAAAAGTTTCTCATTGTCACATACACCACTGCAAGTTTACATTTTTTCTCACGATTTTCTTTAGTACTCGTGCTTAAATTTATGTTTAGAATAATGGATAGCATAGTAAAAATTGCACGGGGCGCCCTATTTGGTAGGCCCCATTGAACCTATAACCACTTTTTAAATTTTTTTTACCTTGTGCCCACTGTTTAAACAACTTCAGGCCTCTTTCTCCTCCTTCGTTTTCAGAATACAGAAGCTTGAGATATTGTTATGTGTTCTAGCATGATGATTCATATATATATATATATATATATATATATATATATATATATATATATCTACCTGTCCCATTATGTTCAATTTGGTCTTATTCACAATAGTTTAACCTCTTAGATATTTTAGCTTTACAGACACATTGGTTTTTGGTTCTAATTTATCTGCTTTCTTTAAATTTTGAAATGAACAGCATTAATCGCTGGTAATCATGACCTATTAAATTCATTATTATTTAGAACTTCAGCTCAAAAAATGCTGAAGTTCAGCAAACATAAACAAAAACTTCAGCTCGTAAAATGCTGAAGTTCAGCAAATACAAAATAAACTTCAGCCCTATAATGCTGAAGTTCATCACAAACAGAACAAAGATTCAACTAAACACATGCTAAAGTTCAGAAAATATTGAACAAAGCTTCAGCTACTAGAATGCTAAAGTTCAGCAAATAGATAACAAAGCTTTAGCTTCTAGAACGTTGTAGTTCAACAATTACAAAGTAAAAACTTCAGCCAAAACATGCTGAAGTTTAATTAAACTAAAGTTTGCCATTGCACTATAAACTGAAGTTTGTGTGATTGCTTTGCAAGTCAGGCAAAATATCATGCAAAAATATCTGAAGTTTTGCTACACTTCAGGCAAACATTCTGAAGTTCAAACTTCAGACATAAATTTTTGCTACTTAAGGCTCGTATGTTTAGAATTACGAGAAAAGTAGGTATGCTTGTAATTTGTTTTGCAAAGCGGGTATAGGCTAAAAAGTGACCCAAAAAGCGGATTTAGATAGGATTGTGCATAATTTGGTAAATAATAAATACCGTAACGAAACCAAAAATTTTGGTATTTGGTATTCGATATGGTATTTGGTATTTGATATGGTATTTGATATTTTTAATGAAATACAGAAATACGGATACCTTACTGAAAATATATATTATATTATATAAAATACATATTATTAATTATAACATAAATATAAAGAATCAAAATTTTACTTTTCTTTATTCTATAAGTTATCAATTAACTCTAAGCAAGTAAGAAGATATTTCTAATGATCGAATTTATTCCTTTATGTGCGGTTTTCTCTCTCTAGGTTGATATTTGGTGGTTTTGTACAAAACTTTTGTTAACAAACGTTATCTATTTATACTTTTTAGTACTTTAATTAAGAATATTATAGTCTATGACTCTATGCACTTGCTAATATTCAAATCGAATAAATCGAAGTTACCGAACCGAATAAACCAAAATCGAAAAGAGAAAAACCGAACCATACCGAATTTAATTAGATACGATATTAGTATAACATTTTAAGAAACTAAATATAAAAAATACAGAACTGAAATATCTAAATACCCTACCGTTCCGACCGACAAAACACCCCTAAGTATAGATGCAAATGCTAGGACAAAGCCTGGTAAAGTAAACTAATATTGTAGCAGTCAAGGAATCTAAGCTAAACTGAAATATTCTTGAACCAATCTGTCACGACCCAAATTTCCCATCGTCGGGATCGCGATGGCGCCTAATGTTGAACCTGCTATGCAAGCCAACGTTACTGATTATTTTACCTTTTTACTTTATCTTTTAGCAAATTACAAGTTAACATAACCTAAACAACGGAATAAAATGCGGAAGAATGGACTGTAACAATTTAACTGAATACTAATACGAAATCCATAATACAACTCCACCCAGAATTGGAGTCACAATGTCACGGACTGTCTACGAATACTACAAATAGTGGTCTGAACAAGAAAATTCAAATCTATCTCCGAAATAGATAAAACAGAACGAAATATTATAAAAGGGGATGCCAAGGCCTGCGGACTCCTGCAGGACTACCTCGGGTCTCCACTGGACTGATGTCAGCAACTTAGAACTACGGTCCATAGGGTCCAATACGGGGATCTGCACAAAAGAGCGCAAAGTGTAGTGTTAGTACAACCGACCCCATGTACTGGTAAGTGAGAAGCCTAACCTCGGCGAAGTAGTCATGAGGCTAGGACGCGACAACCATATAAACCTATGAAATTTAATCATATACGTGAAGCAATAATAACAACAATTAAACAGAATAAGAAGGGAAAAAGGGAAACATGCTGAGGGGGATATCAGGTTACGATAATAATAAAGTAAAGTGACAAAGTGAATATCAAGCTAGGAGCAACGGAAATGAAAACACAGTAAAAAGTACACAGCATCACCCTTCGTGCTTTTACTCTAATCCTCACCATAGGAATAAACAGAAATGACACGGCATCACCCTTCGTGCTTTTACTCTCTCATAATCATGGAACGACATCACCCTTCGTACTTTTACTTTAAATAATATGACACGATATCACCCTTTGTGCATTAACACTCACAACATTGGAACGAAATCACCCTTTGTGCATTAACACTCACTCACAATATCATACACGACATCACCCTTCGTTCTTTACACTCTTCCTCACCCAAAAAATGAAATGATAACATTCTAGCAAGGGAATCAACAATTCAAACATCAATAGAAACAATAACGTCCCGGCAAGGGAGTCAACAATAAAAATAATAACATCACGGCAAGGGAATCAAGTATAACCAATCTAGTTTCAACAGTTACTTCAGAAAATAAACCCTAACTTGAGCCGATACTCGATAATGGTCAATTACCAAGCATCTATCATAAGTCTTGTTCCATAGTGCTAATCATCAATTGAAGCATGAATAACATATAATAAAATCACAACAATCATAATATAAGACTCACGGGCATGCTTGACACCAACATATAGATACTCGTCACTTCACCTACACGTCTTACTCGATACTAACACATAGAAAATAAGACACAACACCTATTCCCTCAAGCTAAGGTTAGACCAAACACTTACCTCGGATTCCATGGCCAAACTTAAGCCTCAAATACAGCTTTCCCTCAATATTTCACGTCCATTTCACTTGTATCTAGTCATAATTAACTTATCAAAATCAATAAATGCTAAAGAATTCAACTCCAATGCTTAATTATAGGTTTTCTATCATTTTCGCCAAAACTCGAGGTTAAGACAAAAATCTAAATACCCATTCACCTACGAGCCCAAATATGTAATTAGTTTTGGAATCCGACCCCAAATCGAGGTCTAAATCTCCAAATTTGTAAAATTCCCAATTCTCTTAAAATCCCTTATTTCTACCCTTAAAGAACAAGATTTAGGCCTAGAAATCTAATGGGTGTTGATAGAAAATGAAATAAATGAGTTCAAGAACACATACCTGTGATTTTGTGTTGAAATTTGTCTTCAAAAATCGCCCTAGGTCGGATTCTATGGAAGGAGATATGAAATTATGGCCTATTCCCGTTTTGATTCTGTTTTAAAAAGACTGGGCATGCCTTCTTCATGTTCGCGAAGGGCCTGTCGCGTTCGCAAAGAGCTTCCTTGCTCAGGCTTACTCGATCGCGAGATCTTCCACGCTTTCGCGAAGGGTATGCCCCTTGGACTTCACGTTTGCGGCCCAATTTACGCATTTACGTAGAAGAAAGGATTGATTCCCGAGCCCACCTCCATTAAATTACGCGTTCGCGTGTGGTCAGTCGTGTTCGCAAAGAGCAAATCCCCCAGTGCTTCGTGTTTGTGACCAGGGCCTCGCATTCGTGTAGAAGAAATCCCTCCCCAGCATAGCTTGCACTTCGCGTTCGCATGAGCTGCATCGCGAACGCGAAGAACAAAATCTCAGAGTACCAAAAGAACCAAAACAACAGAAGTTCTTAAGTCCAAAATATCCCGAAACCTATATGAACTTCCTCGAGCCCTTAGGTCTCCAACCAAACATGCACACTAATCTAAAAACATCATACGGACTTACTCATGCGATCAAATTACCAAATTAACACCTAAAACTACGAGTTTAGCATCAAAATCAAAGAAAAATCTCAATAACTCTTAAAGTTCCCATTTTCACAATCGAGGGTCCGAATTATATCATATGAATTTCGTTTCTTACCAAATTTTACGGGAACAACTTAAATACCACCTATAGCGGGCTTCGGAACCACAATACGGGCCCGATACCATCAAATTCAAACATCGTTAAATTTCCAAAACTCTTATATTTTCCGTCAAACAATTTATTTATAAATTTCATTTCTTGGGCTAGGGACCTCAGAATTCAATTCCAGGCATACGCCTGAGTCTCATTTTTTTCTTCGAACTCTCCGGGATCATCATATCACGGGTCCGAGTCTGTTTACCCAAAATGTTGACCGAAGTCAACTTAAATTTAATATTAAAGGCAAAATTAGCATTTTTCTCAAATTTTCACATAAAGTCTTTTTGGATATACGTCGGACTACGCACACCAATCAAGGAGGAAGAAAATGAGGTCTTGAAGGCCTCAAAACCCCGAATTGGGCTTTAAAACACGAGATGAACTTTTGGGTCATCACATTCTCTACCTCTAAAACAACTATTCATCCTCAAACGGACATAAAAAAGTACCTGAGTTGGGGAAAAGATGGGGATATGGCTTCGCATATTGGACTCGGACTCCTAGGTTGCTGCCTTAACAAGCTGACCTCTCCACTGCACATGAACCAAATTATAACTCTTCGACCTCAATTGACGAACCTGCCGGTCTTGAATAGCTACGACTCCTCCTCATAGGTCAAGTCCTTGTCCAGCTGGATAATGCTGAAGTCTAACATATGGGATGGATCGACGTGATACTTCTGAAGCATAGACATATGAAACACTGCATGCACAACTGATAAACTCGGTGGAAACACAAGTCTGTAAGCCATCTCTCCCACTCGATCAAGAATCTAAAAAAGACCGATGAATCTAGGGCTTAGCTTGCCCTTCTTCCCAAATCTCATCACGCCCTTCATGGACGACACCCGAAGCAACACTCGCTCTTCGACCATGAATGCCACATCACGCCCAGACTGAGCTTTACGAAGTCTATCCTGAATAATCTTAACCTTATCTATCGCATCCTATACTAAGTCTGTACCCAACAACCGATCTTCTCCCGGCTCAAACCATCCAACCGGTGACTAATACCGCCTACCATATAATTCCTCAAAGGGAGCCATCTGAATGCTCGACTGGTAACTGTTATTTTAGGCAAACTCTACTAATGGCAAAAACTCATCTCAAGAACCTCCAAAGTCAATAACACATGCTCGGAGCATATCCTCCAAAATCTGAATAATACGCTAGGACTCTCCATCCGTCAGAGGATGAAATGCTGTGCTCAACTCGACCCGTGTACCCAACTCACACTGTATTTCCCTCCAGAAATACGAGGTAAACTGCGTACCTCGGTCAGAAATAATAGACATAGGCACACCATGAAGATGAACGATCTCCTGGATATAATTCTCTGCCAACCGCTCAGAAGAATAGAAAACTACCACGGGAATGAAATGTGCTGACTTGGTCAGCCTATCCACAATCACCCATGCTGCATCGAACTTCCTATGAGTCTGTAGGAGTCCAACAACGAAATACATAGTGATACGCTCCCACTTCCACTCAGGAATCTCAATCTTCTGAAACAAACCACGAGGTCTCTAATGCTCGTACTTTACCCGGTGACAATTCAAACACCAAACTACATACGCAACAATATCCTTCTTCTTCCTCCTCCACCAATAATGTTGCTGCAAATCCTGGTACATCTTAGCGGCACCCGGATTAATAGAGTACCGGGAACTATGGGCCTCTTCTAGAATCAACTCACAAAGTCTATCTACATTATGCACACAAATACGACCCTGCATCCTTAAAACTCCATCATCTCCAACTATAACATGCTCGGCATCCCCGTGCTACACCATGTCCCTAAGGACAAGCAAATGAGGATCCTCATATTGTGAATCTCTGATACGCTCAAATAATGAAAAACGAGCGACTGTGCAAGCTAGCACACGTCTAGGCTCAGAAACATCCAGCCTTATGAACTGATTGGCTAAATCCTGAACATCCAAAGCAAGTGGTCTCTCACCAACTGGAATGTATGCAAGGCTGCCCATACTTGCTGATATGATACTCAAAACATCGGCCACTACATTGGCCTTCCGCGGATGTTACAAGATAGTGATATCATAGTCTTTTAATAGCTCCAATCATGCCCTCTACCGCAAATTTAGCTCCTTCTGCTTGAACAAGTATTGCAAACTCTTGTGATCCGTGAACACCTCACATGACATGCCATATAAATAATGCCTCCAAATCTTCAGCTCGTGAACAATGGCTGCTAGATCCAAATCATGAACTGGATAATTCTCTCGTGGATCTTCACTGTCGTGAAGCATATGCAATAACCTTGCCATTCTGCATCAACACAGTACCAAGTCCAATACGAGATATATAACAATACACTGTATATAGCCCTACATCTGTAGGCAATACCAACATCGGCGCTATAGTCAAAGCTGTTCTGAGCTTCTGAAAGCTCGCCTCACACTCGTCTAACCACCTGAATTGGGCACCCTTCTGGGTCAACCTGGTCATCAGGGCTACAATAGATGAAAACTCCTCAACAAACCGATGGTATTAGCCCGCCAAACCCAAGAAACTTCGGATCTCTGTAGCTGATATGGGTCTAGGCCAGTCCTTGACTGCCACAATCTTCTTAGGATCCACCTGAATACCGTCTCAGATACAACATGAACCAGGAATGCTACTGAACTCAACCAAAACTCACATTTCGAAAACATTGTATACAACTGGCTGTCTTTTAGAGTCTGAAGAATGACTTCAAGGTGCTGCTCGTGCTCCTCCCGACTGCGGGAATAGATCAAAATATCATCAATGAAGATAATAACGAAGGAATCCAAATAAGGCTTGACGCTAGGTTCATCAAATCCATGAAAGATATTGGGGCGTTTGTCAACACGAATGACATCACTAAGAACTCATAATGCTCGTACCGAGTGCGAAAAGCTGTCTTATGGGCATCAGATACCCTAATCCTCAACTGATAGTTGCCAGATCTTAAATCAATCTTTGAAAACACTTTGGCACCCTGAAGTTAGTCAAAAAAATCATCAATCCTCGGTAATGGATACTTGTTCTTGATGGTGACATTATTCAACTGCCGATAAATCTATGCACATCCTCATCGATCCATCTTTCTTCTTAACAAATAACACCGGCGCACCCCAATGTGAGACACTAGGTCTATAAAGCCTTTAGCAAGCAAGTTTTGCAACTTTTCTTTCAATTCTGGCGGTGCCATACGATATGGCAAAATAGAAACGGGCTGAGTGCGTGGAGCCAAATCAATGCAAAAGTCAATATCCCTGTCGAGCGGCATACTCGGTATGTCTGCAGGAAATACCTCTGGAAACTCACAAACAATGGTTATAGAATCCATAGAAGGGACCTCAGTACTAGAATCACGAACATATGCCAAATAGGCCAAACATCCCTTATCAACCATACGTCGAGCCTTCATATATGAGATAACCCTGCTAGTAGAATGACCAAGAGTCCCTCTCCTGTCCAAATGAGACAACCCCAGCAATGCTAAGGTCACAGTCTTGGCATGACAGTCCAATATAGCATGATAAAGGGATAACCAATCCATCCCCAAAATGACATCGAAATCCACCATATCGAGAAGTAGGAGATCTACGCTACTTTCAAGACCCCAAATAACAACCACATACGAACGATAAACTCAATCTACTACAATAGAACAACCCACCAGTGTAGATACATATAGATGAGCACTCAAAGGATCACAGGGAACAACCAGATAAGGGGCAAAATAAGATGCCACATAGGAATATGTGGACCCTGGATCAAATAGAACTGAAGTTATCCCTACTACAAATTGAAACCATATATGTGATAACTGCATTGGAGGCCTCAGCCTCAACTATGGATAGAATACCATAACATTAGGGATGGGCCCCACCACTCTGAACTACATCCCGAGGGCGGCTTCTTACTGGTTTGCCTCCATCTCTAGCTGCCTGACCTCTACCTCTAATGGCCTGGCCTCCACTTCTAACGGCCTGAACTCCACCTCTAACACCTTGACCCTTACCTCTAGTTGGCTGAGCGGGCGATAGAATACCTAGTGTCGGAACCATGTCACGAGAACCATGATGCTGAGAACTGCTCGATGCTCGAGGGAAAAATCTAGCGATGTGCCTCGGATCACCACATGTATAACAACACCTCGGCTACTGATACTACTGACCCTGAAACTGATCCTGACGGCCTGTAAAAATTCAAGACCGGCGGTGCACTGATAGGATCTAATGGTGCACTATAGGGAAACTGATCAGAATACTGCATATGAGAACCACGGCCACTTGGAGCACCATGAGAAGCCTGAAGTGCTAAATGAAACGACCTAGGAGGATGACCACTACCAAAAGAATCCCAACCTCCAGATGAGGCACCACTAAACCTACCAGAAAGATGGGGCCTCTTGTCAGACCCCTGACCACTCCCCTTCGATAGAACCATCTCAACACGCTTGGCCACATTGGCTGCATCCTGGAAAGAAATCTCGCTCCCTATCTTCTTAGCCATTATAATCTGATAGGCTGAGCTAGTCCCTCAATAAACCTCGTCACCATCTCTCTCTCGGTGGGAAGTATAATAAGAGCATGACGGTCCAAGGCAATAAATCTAGTCTCGTACTGAGCGACAGTCATAGAACCCTGCCGGAGATGCTCAAACTGCCTTTGATAGTCCTCCTTTTGAGTGATATGAAGAAACTTCTCAATAAATAACTGAGATAACTTGTCCCAAGTCAAGGCCGGTGACTTGGCTATACTAGCCAAATAATAATCCCTCCACCAAGTCTTGGTGGAACCTGATAGACAAAAAGCATCAAAGTCGACCCCATTGGTCTCCCTTATCCCCATGTTGCGTAGAACCTCATGACAACTGTCCAAATAGTCCTGGGGATCCTCTAAAGATGTACCACCATAGGCAGTAGTGAAGAGCTTGGTGAACCTCTCCAACCTCCACAAAGTATCAACAAACATAGCTGCTCTATCACCGGTCTGGGCTACAATACCCGGCTAAACTACCCCAACGAGCTGAGCTGCTGGAGTCTGAAACTGAGGAGCCATCTGCTCTGGAGTACGAGTAGCGAGAGTGTGTTCTACCCTCCCCCCAGCCTGAGAGACGACTTGTGCTACAAGAAGTAAGCCTGCTTGGGCGACACTCTCCATAAGGCCCACTAGACGGACCAGAGCATCCTGGAGTACCAGGGTAGCGTTGAACCCCTCTAAGACCTGAGTTGCCCCTACTGGAATGATTGTTGACACCCAACTTTTTCCTATGCATTTTTATACCCAAAATACTTGCATATATAAGCATAACAAATGATTTTAGGCATTTTAACGATTTTTAAACCAATTGTTGCTTATTTTTACACCATAAATTCCAATAATTTATTTCCAAAATTATCTTTTTGGTGAAAAATTTATTTTATTCTCATATTTACACAATAATATAGCTAACATGATTTTTGCATATTTTTACAAATTCGTTTGTTATTTTTAAAACTAAATTGCATGTAATTGCAATTTTAGCCCACTTTAGGATTTAATAGAATTTTAATTACAAAATCGATCCCAATATTTTTAAATTAATAGTTGTATACTATTTATTGATTCAATACCTTTAATTTGCTTTTTAAAACATTTTTACTATTTTTATAAAATAATAGGGGAAATGGCTATTTCAATTATAGCCTCAATTCTTTTCAATTATAACCACAATTCCATTTCAATTTTAGCCTAAAATCAATCCAATTTCGAACCCAAATTGGACCAGCCCAATACATTTAAACCCAGCCCCTTGACCCGTTTAATCCGACCCGCCCGAAAATCCTTTTAATTCAGGTCGTTGATCCTTTTGATCAACGGCCACCATTAACTCTTTCCTTTTTTAACTTCACCTACCCCAACCCTAATCCCCATTTTTCTTAGACAGCCTCCCCCAAACTCTCTTCTCTCTCAAACGCTCTCAAACACTCAAAACCCTAATCGCCTCCCTCGTCTTCTCCGGCCATTACCTCACCGGAGTCTAGGGCTTCTCAGGCCATGGAAGGCCTGTGCTCACCTTCCTTCACTCCTAAGCCATGGGTGTTAGAGATTTCGAGGTCTGACCTTGACGACATCCTTTCAGATCCTCTACAGATCCGTGGTTCTATGGCCTCTCTAGCCTTGCTCCGGCGTGTTCAAGCTTCAAGAGCCTATCTCCGACCATCTCCGACTCGAGACCCAACTTTATTCCAAGCGTTCTCATTTCTAGGGTTTCTCTAAAACTCTAAAGCTATTCGAGGTTTTCTCTGGTTGTTTTCTTAGATCTATATTATATCTATGCTATATTCGACGTTTTAAGCCTTTTCCCCAATTTTCCTTTCAAAATTAGTTTATTTTCAATTTTGGGTTTCTGAAAAAGTCTTAAAATGATTTCTATTTCTTCTTCTTCTTTTCTTTGTGTGAATCTGTGTGTGCCATGTTCTTATGTTCCCTCTTCCAACTCGCATGTTCTTTTTCTCTTGTGTTCTTATGTTTGCCTTGTTATGTATGTTCTTCTATTTTTGTGCTCTGTTCTTTCTTCTACTGGTTTCTATAGCATGTTTTTACATGTCTATCTTATATGTCCCTTTACTGTATTTTTACTGAGCTTTTAATCCTTGTTTGCCTTTATTGGATCTTTGTGTGAACTCTAAGCACGTTTCATCTACTGTTTCCCTAAGCTTACATCGCCTATTCTCTCCTGAACTTGTTTGAGTGACAAGCTTTGCTTAAACGTGTTCCATGTGTTTCAAATCAGTTCCTACATTCTATTTTGCCTTGAACCTACTGCTCACTTTGTTTGTTTTCTCACAAGTCTCCGAAAGAGACTACTGAGCCTGTTCTATTTGTTGTTTTTTAGTCTATGCATCTGATTCGAGTCAGAAAACCTAGTATTTGGGGTTTTTTGGCTGGCTTGACTCTGAGTTTGGACTAGGGTTCCATTCAGAACCCTTGACTCTCTTTCAGACTCATTATGAGTCTATGAACCAAACCTTCTTGGTTACTGTGATTTCTTGCTAGTTTTACGACAACTCTCTCTTGTCTCACATGCTTGTATGCTTTATATGTGATAAATTCTCCTTTCAAAAGGTACTTGCCAACTAATTAATTGATTTCCAATACCTTTAATGATCCCTGAATGTTTGTTATTAATTTCTCTAACTGACTTTCCCTTTCCCCTTTTCCAGACCTGGTTCATTCAAACGGAGTCTATCACTTTGATTTTATTGGCTGTTGATTGATTGCCTTTCCTTATTTTCCCAAACCGTGTGCTACTAGACTCTTGCCTTAAATAATGTCTCTATGTATTTAACCCTGTTATATTACTCTGGAAAAGGTTTTTAAATTATTCCCTTTCCTTAGTTATCTTGCCCGTTTGAATCAAATCCCTTAACCAAAGGGAAACGGCTTGGGATTGATTTTCAAAATTATTTTCTTACCTTTTTCATACTTGTCTTCTGCACTATAAAAGGGTCTACCCTTTTGCACTAAAGGAGAGGTTTACACACGGGTTTTACACAGTTGGATACTGAGTTCTTTCACAATTAAAATCCTACTCTCTTCTTCCCTATGCTTCTATTATGTGCTTTCTGAAACAACTTCGCGTTTTCTTCGAGCCCTTCAAGTGTTATGCTGAGAACTTAAGTCTACTCCAGCTGTGATTACTTGCTATGATTGCTCTGTTGTTCTACTTTCTTTTTTTACTTTGCAACTGGTATGTTTTTAGTTAAATAATTCTCCTTCACTATGTGTTTACTTCCTAGTCTGTTATGCTTTCCTTCACTATTTTTTTATTTCCTAGTCTGTTATGCTTTTCTTCACTATGTTTCTGCCATTATTGTGCTTATGTGAATGCTTTTCCCTTTTTTCCCCTTTGTGTGTGAGTTGTAGTTGGAGACATAGCAGCACTTTACATTGCTGTCAATGACTCTGAACTGGGTTCTTTGAACCCCTAACTCAATCAATTCCCACTTCCCTCTTCCCTTTTATGTGTTTGAGACTTAGCTTAGGTCTGATAGTGTCCTAAATCACTATCCAGACTTAGGCCTGACCCTCAAGGTCTGCTCCTAACTTGTTTAACCCAAACAAATGGTCAGGGGAGTGCTAGTCTGCACCTGTGGCTGGGTATGACCACTATTTGTTATGGCTCCCTAATTCCTTTTTCACTTTGCACTTACTCCTAGCTCTAAGTTCTGCCCCTCTCTTGCAAGCCATGCTTTGGGAACCTTGATCTCCCTCTGAACTTGGATGCCTGAGGGCTGGCTATTCCACACTGCACTATTCTAATTCTAAATGATATCCTGAGTGTACGCAATGCCGGGAATCCTTGAGATTCCTTGGAACTTTGAAACACTTTGGATAAAGAGAAGGCTTTGGAAATCTGGATCCAGAATTGGTTAATCACATGTTATTGGACATTAAGATTGGATTAGGCAGTTTAGATCTAGGGTCAGTCTTTGATGTATCTAATATCTTTCTTTCTTTCTTTTGGACTGTAATAATTTGTATAAAGAACTTGGGAAATATAGTAAAAGGGTGTGGGAGGGGTTTTACTTTCCTGCATTAGTAAGGATAGATACCATGTCTATAGGTATTGCATACTCATTAGGCAAACTATAGGGCTAATCAAACAATCATCCTTCTTATCAGTTCTTTAACAGGCTTTAAAAAATCAAAATATAAATATCGTGCCTATAGGACTTCGCATTAGCTCGGCTGATTTGTTTTAAGTAACAATAATCTATTAACTGGTCCTTAACGCCTAAATTTAGTAACGTTTTCAAATGCCTTAATCCTCTGAAATTCTTTTCCAACTATTTCTGTGTTTTATACTCGGACTGTCTGATGATTCCTTTTTTACTCGTTTCTCAACTTACTGTAATCTATACTTTGTTTTCAAAATTCATCTGCATTAGACTACTTTTCTGAAACCAGTACTTTCTAAATCACTCTCTTAAAATACATTAATTTCTGACAATTGGGTCCAAGTTGTCTAATGTAGACTTTCTATCTAAATATATGTGTTAAACCGGTCCGTTCGCTGTTTAAGTTTAATTTAAAGACCAAATCAGTATGTGCCAAAACATGCTAAACTAAGCGTTTGTTTGATTAAGGGGTTTACTTGAGCCTTACCTATTTGTTTTGTTCATCCCTATATTTGTTACTTGTTTTTGTATGTCAAAATTAGAATTTTATCCTTTGAACTCCATATATGCCTATATCCCTTTCTTCCTCCTTTAGGATTAAAAGTCCTAATACCCCGGGACCGATAGGTTGGGACGGGTACTAGCATGCAATAAGTAAACGAGACTAATACATGATTATGGTTGATTATTTTATATATATATATATATATATATATATATAAAATAATCATATTTTGCAAAATTCATATTTTAACTTAATATTGAGACTTTGAGCTATGAGTTTAAGGNTCGTGTTTAAATACTTTAACAAGGTTGGAAGGGTAGAATATGGATATGATGACCGGTGCGCTAATATCACGTGCGACCCCTCTTCTGAGGAGTGTGCGCCGGGTATTGCATTGATGTGATCCATATTTTGTATAAACCGAGGACCCCTTTCCCTTTTCTTGCAAATATTTTCTTTAAATAATCCTTTTTTTTTAAAATCGTATTCCTTTCCTTTTCTTTAAGCTTTCAAACTTATTTGTGATTCTTATGTGCAAACTTTATTTGCTTATTCTATCTTCTTAAAGTCACAATTATAGCATGGCTGGGAACCACACTAGTGGATCTTGAGGGGTGACTAACACCTTCCCCTCGAGATAATTTCTAAGCCCTTACCCAAACTCGTGTTTCTTCTTCACAATTTCTTTATTTCTTTTAAAAGTGTCTTAATGCACTATAATCATTAGGTGGCGACTCTCCGAATTCCAAAACCCAATTCTTGCAATAGAACAAGGAGTTGCCCTCCCATAATGTTGTATACCCGATTTCTGGACCGCCCTTCTGCAATGGAAAGAGGGGGCGTCGACAGCATGGCGACTCTGCTGGGGATTTTCTTTAGGCTTTTACCGTTACGTGCTATTTGTGACTTCATTATTTCATTAATTGCCTTTATTTCTTTCCTTTTAATTATTTCATCGTGAAAACTAACTTCGCTCTTCATGTCTTTCCTTTCCTTTAACTACTTTCCTTTACTGCTATCCTTTACTGCTTTATTATTTTAATACCGTTGTAATTTTGAGCATTTATTGTAATCATTATGAACGTGAAAATATGTAACAATTTGTTTCATTCTTATAATTTCATCTTCAACATCATATTCCACTCGTGCCATACAAATACCATAGCAACGCTAGATGAGTTGTTGCGCTCTTCCAATAGTATCACCCCCTAACTGTGGCAAAGGCATATTTGCGTTAAAACCAGTCGATCAACGGTGTAGTCGACGGTTCCGTGCCTTTCCCTCTTGAGTTGTCCGCTCAAGGGTACCTGTCTAGCACTTCAAAAATAGAAACCTTACTCCGTTAAACTATTCATGTATCATGGTCAAACGTAGCCGAGTCAGTTATGTTGTCCGCATAATGACTCATTAAGATAGCCTAGTCCAAAGTCCACTGGGTTCCCCTGGGACCCAAACAGACAACACCATACTCTGTGCATTTATTTGGAGAACTAAATGCTGTTTATGCCAATTATTGATTTAAATAGTCGAGTCTGACGGGGCTAAGGGACTAACACTTTGTTTTGCAGAAAATAAGGCGCGAGGTCCCGAACTTCGGTATGGTTAGCACGCCGTCACTCTTGCTGACCTGGTGGAGGAATCTCCTATCAAGTGACCAAATCAATGAATGGAAAGAGAGGGTCACCAAGGCTAGCGAAAAGCTGGAAGATCTGATCAACGAGAACATTCAACATGGGGAAGGTCCTTCTGGGACCAAATAGTTAGGAGTTTCTTTTCTTTTTCACTTTGAAATGTAATAAGGCCAATGGCCATTAGTGATATTTTACTTTATGCAATTTTAGTGTCGTTTTGGGATTCGTCTTATTTTTATCAATAAAATGAGGCATTTAGCATTATAAGTTCTCCAAATCAACTTGTCTCTAGGCCTACCTCAGGCACAAAGAGGCACCCAATTTAGGGCACGATTTATATTCTTGTACTATGTGTTTAAATATTGTAATATTTTTCTCGAAATCCGCACTAACTTGTTAACTTTTTCTTTTTGCTTTTATTTATTCCCCTCCCCAAATATTAGTTCGTACACTCTGCATGATCATCTTAAGCTGAGGAGCGCGCCTCACTAATTGGTCGATCAGAACCACTGAGGCCAGGAGAGCTTCGGGGTAGCAAGGCTAAACAAGCACCATGCATCGCATCTTTACTTCTTACTGGTTGATTTTTCCTTTCCGCATTGTCTTTACTTTTGAAAAGAGCTCCGATGTTTCGAATAATTATGAATTCAATCAAAGCATTTCCAAGTTTATTACATATCTCTCTCTTATTATTTTTCTCTGTCATTTACTTTATTTTACACAGCATTACTATTACATATCTTGATGATGAACCAATGACTGTGACTTGCAACGAGACAACGCAACAAATAGATATAGATTCAGAAGAGGATGATATACCAGAAGAGGTTGTCAGAGAGGTTCAGAACTTTGAGAATAGGCCAAAATCTAACTTGGACGAAACTGAGATTGTTAATTTGGGAGATGCAGAGAATGTCAAGGAAACGCGTATCAGTGTGCACTTGTCGCCATCAGAAAAGAAAGAGTACATCGAGTTCTTAAGAGTGTATGAGGACATCTTTTCCTGGTCTTATGATGATATGACTTGTCTCAGCACATCCATTGTAGCTCACAAGTTGCCAACAGATCCAGCATATCCACCAGTGAAACAAAAGCTCAGAAAGTTCAAACCCGACATGAGTTTGAAAATCAAAGAAGAGGTTACCAAGCAAGTCAAAGCCAGGATTCTCAGGGTAGTAGAGTATCCAACATGGTTAGCCAACATCGTGCCAAGTGCCAAAGAAGGACGGGAATGTTAGAGTCTGTGTCAACTACCGGGATCTCAACCGGGCCAGTCCCAAGGATGACTTCCCCTTGCAAAATATACACATCTTGATCGACAACTGCGCCAAGCATGAGTTTCACTCATTCGTCGATTGTTTCGCTGGATACCATCCGATATGGATGGATGAAGATGATGCAGAGAAAACAGCCTTTATCACGCCATGGGGGATGTATTATTACATAATGATGCCATTTGGTTTGAAGAATGCTGGTGCCACCTACATGAGAGCCATGATTACCATCTTTCATGACATGATATGTAAAGAAGTTGAGGTATATGTGGATGACGTCATCATCAAATCCAAGAAAGCCACAGATCATATGGAAGACTTGAGAAAATTATTCAACAGGTTGAGAAGGTACAATTTGAAATTGAATCCCGCCAAGTGTGCGTTCGCGGTTCCTGCTGGAAAGTTACTGGGTTTCATTGTGAGTTACCGAGGAATATAATTGGATCTGTCAAAGGTCAAATCCATCCAGGAATTGCCACCGCCAAAGAACAAGAAAGATGTGATGAGTTTTCTGGGAAGACTCAACTATATTAGCCGGTTCATAGCTCAGTCCACCGCCGTTTGTGAACCTATCTTCAAGATGCTAAAGAAGGATACCGCCACCAAATGGACTGACGATTGCCAGAAAGCTTTTGACAGAATCAAGGAGTACTTCTCAATGCTGCCGGTCTTGGTTCCGCCTCAATTAGGAAGGCCCATATTGCTTTATCTCGCAGTATTGGATGGAGCATTCAGTTGTGTTTTGGGACAACATGATGAAACGGGGAGAAAGGAGCAAGCCATCTACTACCTCAGCAAGAAGTTTACCCCGTACGAGGCTCGATATTCCTTATTTGAATGCACCTATTGTGATCTAACCTGGGTAGCTCAGAAATCGAGGCATTATTTCTGTGGTTACACCACTTATCTCATATCCAGAATGGACCCGCTAAAGCATATCTTCCAGAAGCCCATGCCTACGGGAAAGCTCCCCAAATGGCAAATCATGCTAAGTGAATTTGACATTGTTTACGTCACTCAGAAGGCAGTCAAAGGACAAGCTTTGGCAGATCACCTCGCCGAGAATCCTGTGGGAGGAGAATACGAACCACTAAAGACGTATTTTCCTGATGAGGAAATACCTTTCATAGGAGAGGACATTGCAGAATCCTATGATGGTTGGAGGATGTTTTTCGATGGAGCTGCAAATTTCAAAAGAGTTGGCATAGGAGGAGTCCTAGTATCAGAAACCGGTCAGCATTACCCTGTATCTGTCAAGCTCAGGTTCCCATGCACCAACAACATGGCCGGGTACGAAGCCTGCATCTTAGGGCTTAAACTGGCCATCGACATGAACATTCAGAAGTTACTAGTGATCGGAGAGTCGGACCTACTCATACATCAGGTTCGAGAAGAGTGGGCAACCAAGAATTCTAAGATACTCCCTTATCTACATCACATACAAGAATTGAGGAAGAGATTCACAAAGACCGAGTTCTAGCATGTTCCCAAAATACAGAATGAGTTTGCCCACACACTAGCTACTTTGTCATCCACGATTCAGCATCCAGATACAAATTTCATTGACCCCATCCAGGTCAAGATTTATGACTAACCAGCTTATTGTGCTCATGTTGAGGAAGAAGCCGATGGGAAACCATGGTTCCACGACATCAAAGAATACTTGACAATAGGAGAATATCCAGAGCTTGCCAACGCTACTCAGAAGTGCACACTGCGGAGGTTATCTAATAATTTCTTTCACAGTGGAGGAATCCTGTATAGGAGGACTCCCAATTTGGGATTGCTAAGGTGTGTTGATGCAAGAGAAGCAACCAAATTACTGGACGAAGTGCACGCCGGAACCTGCGGACCACACGTGAATGGTTTCGTTCTAGTAAAGAAGATACTTCGAGCAAGATACTTTTGGATAACCATGGAAACAGACTGCATCCAATATGTCCGAAAGTGCCGTCGCTGTCAGTTACACGCAGACATGATAAAGGTGCCTCCAAACGAGCTTAATAAAACAAGCTCACTATGGCCGTTCGCCGCTTGGGGAATGGATGTTATCGGACCAATCGAGCCCGCCGCATCAAACAGGCACAGGTTCATCTTAGTGGCAATTGATTACTTTACCAAATGGGTCGAAGCAGTGTCATGCAAAGCAGTGACTAAGAAAGTTGTAGCAGGCTTTGTTCGCAACTGAATTGTTTGTCGGTTCGGAATTCCGGAATCAATCATCACTGACAACGGTTACAATCTCAACAGCGACTTGATGAGAGCAATGTGTGAAACCTTCAAGATCAAGCACAAGAATTCTACAACATACTAACCTCAAAAGAACGGAGTTGTGGAAGCCGCAAACAAGAATATCAAGAAGATACTAAGGAAGATGATCGGAAGGCATAAGCAATGGCATGAGAAGTTATCATTCACTTTATTGGGATACCATACCACAATCCTCACATTAACCAGGGCAACACCTACATGCTGGTTTATGGTACAGAGGCAGTCATTCCTGTCGAGGTAGAAATTCCATCTTTAACGATCATACAGGAAGCTGAGTTAGAGGATGCAGAATGGGTAAAAGGGCGCTATGAGCAGTTATCCCTTATAGACAGAAAAAGAATGAATGCAATTTGACACGGCCAATTATATCAGAACAGAATGTCCAGAGCCTTCAACAAAAGAGTTAAACCAAGGAATTTCACACCAGGGCAGCTGGTGTTGAAGAAACTATTTCCACATCATGAGGAAGCCAAAGGGAAATTCTCTCCCGATTGGCAGGGTCCGTACATGGTTCACCGGGTTCTAACCGGAGGAGCCCTTATTCTTGCAGAAATGGACGGAGAAGTCTGGCCGAAGCCAATCAATTCAGATGCAGTGAAACGATACTATGTGTAATCATTTGGAAATTCCTTTATGATGTAATGTGAACTACGCCTGACCTGATTCCCGTTTAAGAGGGCAAAACGTAGGCAGGCCTATGGGTTCGGTCGCAATTTAATAAAAATTCCATTTTCCCCCGCTATTGGAACTGGGGTAGAATTTTGAGGAGGACCCTCAAAATTCCGAAGTCAGTTTTCAACCTTTTCATCGCCAGAAGCGCCAACACAGTAAACTGGGACAGAATTTTGAGGAGGATCCTCAAAATTCTTAAGCATGCAAGGTTGCCATGTCTGGGATCACGTCGCAGTCATTGGTTCATTCAAAAGATACTATTACTTTCAATTATACACTTACATTATACATAACTATCATTTGCACCATTGTCGTTTAGCAACAGTTGATTCCAATGATACGTGACGTCAGGAGCCATGTGAAGACAAACTAACCTTTCCCCCTTTACAGAACTCACGGTTTTTCTTTGGATGCAGGTCACAAATCATCTGAATACATTCACACACTCAGTATATCATTTAGAATTAGAATAGTGCAGTGTGGAATAGCCAGCCCTCAGGCATCCAAGTTCAGACGGAGCTCAAGGGTCCCAAAGCATGGCTTGCAAGAGAGGGGCAGAACTTAGAGCTAGGAGTAAGTGCAAAGTGAAAAAGGAATTGAGGAGCCATAACAAACGGTGGTCATACCCAGCCACAAGTGCAGGCTGGCACACCCCTGACCACTTGTTTAGGTTAAACAAGTTAGGAGAAGACCTTTGAAGGTCATACCTAAGTCTGGATAGTGATTAGGACACTATTAGACTCAAGCCCAAGTCTCTAACACATAAAGGGGAAAGGGGAGTGGGAACTGATGGAGTTAGGGGTTCAGAGAATCCAGTTCAGAGTCATAGACAGCAATGTTAAGGTGCTGCTATGGTTTGAACCACAACTCAAACACAAAGGGGAAGGGAAAGGGAGTTCACATAAAAGAAGTAGTAACAAAATTACAGAAACAGAATGAAGGAAAGCATAACAGAACTATGATGTAAACGCATAATGGAGGAGAATTATTTAAACTAAAAGGAACATACCAGTTGCAAAGTAATAATAAGTAGAATAACAGAGCAAGCAGACATCAGGAAATCAACAGGAACAAACTCAGGTTTCAGCAGAACACTTGGAAGTTGGAAGAGAACTCAAAGATATTTCAGAAAATAAAGAGGAGAAGAACAGAGAAGAAGAGAGTAGGAGGCAGAATGCTTAATATGTGTAAGAGTGCAACTCGAGAGTCTTAGTCTGTGAAAGTGTAGGCGTTAAAAGGTGTAGAAGGGTAGACCCCTTTTATAGTGCAGAAAACAAGTAAGAAAAAGGTAAGAAATAACCTTGAAATCAATCTCATACAATCTCCCTTCAGTCAACGGATTTAATTTTCAAACGGGAAGAATAATTAAGGAAAGGGCTGGGGTTCAAATTCTTTTCCAAAGCAGTACAAGAATTCTACAGCATACCGACCTCAAATGAACGGAGCCGTAGAAGCCGCCAACAAGAATATCAAGAAGATACTAAGGAAGATGATTGGAAGGAATAAGCAATGGCATGAGAAGTTATCATTCGCTTTATTGGGATACCGTACCATAGTCCGCATATCAACCGGGGCAACACCCTACATGCTGGATTATGGTACAAAGGCAGTCATTCCCGCCGAGGTAGAAATTCAATGTTTAAGGATCATACAGGAAGTTGAGTTAGAGGATGCAGAATGGGTAAAAGGTCACTATGAGCAGTTAGCCCTTATAGACGGAAAGAGAACGAATGCAGTTTGCCACGGCCAATTATATCAGAACAGAATGTCCAAAGACTTCAACAAAAGAGTTAAACCAAGGAACTTCACACCAGGGCAGCTGGTGTTGAAGAAAATATTTCCAGATCAAGAGGAAGCCAAAGGGAAATTCTCTACCAATTGGCAGGGTCCGTACATGGTTCACCGGGTTCTAACCGGAGGAGCCCTTATTCTTGCAGAAATGGATGGAGAAGTCTGGCCGAAGCCAATCAATTCAGATGCAGTGAAATGATACTATGTGTAATCATTTGGAAATTCCTTTATGATGCAATTTGAACTACACCTGACATGATTCCCGTTTAAGAAGGGATACGTAGACAGCCATATGGGTTCGGTCACAATTTAATAAAAATTCTAGTTTCCCCCGCTATTGGAACTGGGGCAGAATTTTGAGGAGGACCCTCAAAATTCCGAAGTCAGTTTTCAGCCTTTTTATTGCCAGAAGCGCCAACCTAGTAAACTGTGGCGGGATTTTGAGGAGGACCCTCAAAATTCTGGAGCATGCAAGGTTTCCATGTCTGGGATCACGTCGCAGTCATTGGTTCTTTCAATAGAAACTATTACTTTCAATTATACACTTACATTATACATAACTATCATTTGCACCGCTATCGTTTAGCATCGCTACCCCAATGACACGTGACGTCAGGAGCCACGGGAAGATGAACTAACCTTTCCCCCTCTACAAAACTCACTATTTTTCTTTGGATGCAAGTCACAAATCATCTGAATACATTCACACACTCGTACTTTTCAGGTTGGAAACTACCAGAACAATCACTTATTTAAAAAATCACTATCCGCACACAACATCCCCATCAGTCACGAAATCGTAATCAGCTATCAGCTAAGAAAATCTCACCACTATTCACTCTTTACATTCCTGCATTTTTGCATATGGCTACTTATCTGCCTTCGAGACTAAGCATTGTCTCCATCTGCATTTTTTGCATAAGGCTATCTATCTGCCTTCCGAGGTTAAGCTCTACCTCCATCCTGCATAAGGCTACTTATCTGCCTTTCGAGACTAAGCATTGTCTCCATCTGCATTTTTTGCATAAGGATATCTATCTGTCTTCTGATGTTAAGCTCTACCTCCATCTGCATAAGGCTACACATCTGCCTTTCGAGACTAAGCATTGTCTCCATCTACATTTCTTGCATAAGGCTATCTATCTGCCTTACGAGGTTAAGCTCTACCTCCATCCAGCATAAGGCTGCTTATCTGCCTTTCGAGACTAAGCATTGTCTCCATCTGCATTTTTGCATAAGGCTATCTATCCGCCTTCCGAGGTTAAGCTCTACTTCCATCTGCATAAGGCTACTCATCTGCCGTTCGAGACTAAGCATTCTCTCCATCTGTATTTTTTGCATAAGTCTATCTATCTTCCTTCCGAGGTTAATGTAAGGCCCCAGAAATTTTTTTTCCAGTAATTTAAGATTTCGTCGTGCCAAAGTACGCTAAATTATTTTATTTCGTGTGCAAATGAGGATTTATGATATTATATATATCAATAGGATATGGTAATAAGTGTATAAGTCTTATTATAAGTGATTTGGGGTCTAAGGCCTAAGTCCAAGCCAAGTTGGAAAATTGTATATTAGACGAAATCTGTAAATGAGTGCGCACAATACCTTAATTTGAGCGATCATATATCTAGTTATATAAGGAGTTGTATGGTTCACAACCTATCAAATTAAAGCTCTTTGAGTCTAGTTTTCAACGCAACAAACCGTTCGACATTTGGAGGTGTATACAGAAAGTTATGACCATTTTACTGGGTACATGTGACTAGCACGTCCAGGTGCGCAGCAGCGCTAGTTGGCGCGCATATTACGAAGCATTCTGCCTTTGGACGCGCATACTAGGGTGCCCAGGTGCGCTGTAGCGCTAGTGGAAGGATTCTAAATACCCCTAAACACCGGAAATAAGAGAAGTTGAGATTTCTCTCAAGCTTAAGGGTTTCTCTACACCCCAACTCGACCAAGGCATCAAATTACACACCAAAGGTAAGTTTTTAAGTGTGTTTTCATGGAGATTTAACTTCTTAATTACTAGTTACAACCTGATTTTGGTTGGATTTCATATGATTTCTTCAAAACCTCAAGAACACCCCAAAGTTGTCTTTCAAGATTTGGTCTACAAGAGATAATCCTACACCTTAGACTTACCTATATGGAGTTATTATGGAATTATGAGTATGAATCATGTATTACAACCTATGGTATGGTGATTGGAAGCCATAAATTCCCAATTTAAATACATGACCATGGTAGGGATTTAAAGATGATTATTCGATGGAATTTTGTTGGTTGGGTGTGAATGGTTGATCACACATGTGATGTTAGGAGTATAAATTATTGAAGAAAAATAGTGGGATGAATTGTTGGTTAATAGTGATAATTGGATGAACCAATACTATAGATATGAGCTGGAAAGATTTATACCTACAAGGTGTTTGATAATATGCCTAAATGGCATAAGTTATGAAATTTATTACTAATATTGGTCCTATTGAATGTTGTATTGTAGATTGAAGTTGTTTAAGCGTATTGGAACATTGTAGTATCATTAAGGGGAAAATCCCAGGTATGTATGGCTAACTTTAACCTTTGTAAAGTCAACTTGTTTGGAGTACAAGAAATTGGTACGTGTTATTTATGTGAACTATTTGTGAATTTTGGTTGTTTCACGGGTGTCAAGGCAAGATGGCCTATTTCATGAATTCTTGTGATTAATATGTCTTGAACGTTGTTGGTTAAATTTTCCCAATATAATGGTGTAATTAATTGGCAATAAACCAAGTGTGATTGTGAAAGTGTTATGTGGCAAGAGTTGAGAAACAAATGATGGAAGGAAATCGTAAATGATGCAATTGGAACAACTGTGGTAATAACATATTTGGATTGTTATGGGTAATTATTGTGGTGACTTAAATTGCATATGAGTTGTTTAATATGATGGAAATGGTATTGATAGCTGTCACACCTCCTTTTTACGCCTACACCCCCCGGAAGGAGTGTATAAGGTTATAATAAAGGGAGTTTTTTCCAATTTAAATGACAATCAGAATGAGATTAATTATTCAATTAAAAGTCGCCACTTGGGATAGTTTATTTGGTGTCCCAAGTCACCGATTTATTTTAAATCCCAAATCGAGGAAATTTCGACTTTCCTTTTGAAGTCTGCAAACCAGAAATTCTGAATAAGAAATTCTGTTGAACCGAGGAAAGGTGTTAGGCACCGCCGGATCCCGTAGTTCTAGCACGGTCGCTTAAATTATTATATTTGGCTAAAAATCTGATTTTTTTAATACATGTTTTAACTTATGTGATTTTTAATTTTAAACCGCTTTTAGTATTATTTTAAAGAGAATTGCAATGTCGTGAAAACGCGTCTCGAATCACGTCACATAAATGCACCCGTGGTTTTGACACATTTCGACTTCGTTGAGATTTGGATTTGGGTCACATAAATGTGCACCCGAGTTTAGGAAGGTAATATTATTTAAATAATGGGCCTAAAGTAACTACGTATTTTTAACTTTGCGAGGACCATGAAAATTTACTAAATGGCACGCTTTCGAGTTCTATGGAGTTAATATTAATTAAAAGAGGACAGTGCATTATGGAAGTTGTTGTGAATAAGGCGTGTATTCTTATCCATTACTTTAAAAAAAAAATTCAATTGCCTTACTAAACTATCAGGACTCACGAATGACCTACTAATTTAAATACAAGAAGCGTACAAAGTTGGATAAAATAGGAGTTAATCAATCAGTATGTAATTTTGGTCCATGTTTTGCATATTATACTAACCGATAAGGAACTCTATATAAATAGAAATTATTCCCCAAGCAGCAACTACTTCTTTTTTTATTATTTTTTTTCAAATTTTTAAATAACATCCTATAACTAGAAGTTGTTTAAGCTAAGGCTTCTTCAAAATTATTTTAAACAGATTCATTATCTTCAACATCACTTCAAATATGAACCATTATCCAAACATAATTAAAATTTCAACAGTGAATGATTTATGAAAAGTGATAACAAATGAAACTCTTTGCCTAAAAAATCGAACACAATTCATTATCAAGCATGCACAAGTCATCTTATCAAAGACTAAGATTGATTCATAACTTGGCTAACATGCCAACAGTCCTAAATTAAGTATAATTTATGTAAATCTCATTATTCAAGATCTAAAATTAGATGAAATACTCAAGGATTCATACGATCTAAAATAAAATTCAAATAAATCTGGTGTCATGCATTAACTTCTCATTCTCATCTTCCAACCGAAATTTACATTAAAGCAAAGCTTAAAAATATACCTGAAATTCGATAACAAAACAGAAAAATGAGGACTCAGCAGCAGGAGAATAGCAAACTAGCACCAGAAAATCAGTTCAAACCAAGATCAAAGGAATTCGAAACTTTGAAAATTAAATAAAAATACACCAATGAAACATTATTTCTTCAAATATTTGGCTATTTTTGATCATTTTTCAGAATTTTCTTCTCTTAAATCTTTGTATATTTTTAGCTATCCAAAATTTATAATCTTCTCTATATTTCCGTATTTTTAGAATGTTTTGTGTCCTCTCTTTTTTTTGTCTGAAGAGAGTTTATTTATAAGGGATTTTGGGATAGGAGGGGACATAAATTAGTAGGCATGATGGGACATAAACCAGTGGGCATGATGGGACATAAATTAGTGGGCATGATGAAACATAAATTAGTGGACATGATGGGACATAAATTATTGGGTTAGTGCGAGAGAAATAAATTTATACGTGGAGTGTATAATATATATACATGTACAACCCCATTAATAACTACATAATATATTTAATAGAATAACAGTAATTAAATTTATGAGATGTAAAAAAAATAAAAATAAAAATGAAATCTAAATACTACATTTTTTAATAATTTTTTAATCTATTTATCATTTTTATCTAATTAAATATACCTACACATCTTTTTTCCATATTTTAGTTAACTATGACTTAAGTAATTAATTAATTATAATACAGGTTAAAAAAATGCGTTAAACTGAAAAATAAATGAATAAAATCTGGACAAAAAAATAAAAAAAATTGTGTAGAATATAAATAAAATAAAAAACAAAATAAATAAATTAATAAAATAAAAATACAGAAAGTAACATAAATAACGAGAATAAAAATGCGAAAAATATAAATGCATAAATAAATTAAGGAAGGTGGAAATTAAGTAACAAAATTACATGGGTCTAACCGTGAAAAAATCCTCAAATGAAGACTCTCGTCTTGGATCTAAAATCGTTGACGGGAGATCTTGACCGGACGATTTTTTAACGGCAAGGAAAATGCACACAAAAAAAGGGGTAGATCTAGGGTTTTGGCTTTTTTAGATCTCAGATCTACGAATTTTGGTTGGGCTTTTGGGGAGTTTTGTTGATAAGATGAGGTAGAGGAGGAGAAGAGGAGAAGATTGTGTGAATTTGAGGGAATTTAGAGGTAGGCCGCCGCCGGAAAAGAATTCCGATGGGCGGCGGCGATGGCGGTGGCGGTGGCGGTGGCGGCGGCGACGGCGAAGGGAGAAGAGGGAGGTAGAGAGGTTTTAAGTTTAGAGAGATGTGAGAGAAGTGGAGGAATGAGGAGTTTAGAAATGAGGGGTGGGTTTTTTTTGAACAGTTTTTATATTAAAAATGGGTGAGTTCCGGACCGTTGAATCTACTATAGATCAATGGTCAAGATTGAGTGGGAAGATGGGGTGGATCAGATTTTTAAGGGTTTGGGCTTGGTTTGTGGGTATTTTGGTTGGGTATAAGGGTGTTTGGTTTGGGCTTTGGTGAATTGAATTGGAATTGGCCCAAATCTGATTTTCCTCTTCTTATTTTCTTTTCCTTTTCAATTTTCTTTCCCAATTAAAATAAAAATAAAAACCTAAATTTAACCTCGACCAAATTATCCTAACAATATTAATTAACTCTAAGTAGTAATTATCACAAATAATTAAATATCAAATTAAAAGAAATCACACAATTTTGACATTAAAAACTCAAATGCGAAGTACATTATTTTTTGTGATTTTTTTCATTTTTGTAAAACTTACTTAATTACTCCTAATTGTAAAATTAAGTCCTAAATGTAAATGCAATATATTTTTTTGTATTTTTATTTATTTTTCATTAATTCAAACAAATAAGTATGCAAAAAAGAGAAAAAGAAAAAAAATGCAAATAATGATAGAAAATTAACACAAAATTCACGACAATTGCAAAGAAACAAAATTATTTTATTTTGAATTTTTTGGGAGTAATTCTCGTATAGGGCAAAAATCATGTGCTCACAGCTGCCCCTCTTTGCCCGTAAACACGAAGAGTTTTCGTGCAAAGACAAAGTGAGCGGATATGAGCAATTTTTGCCCTTTTGAGTACTCCGTGTGAAGCATTTTTTGAAAGATTTGACCAAACCTCTGCCTAAAAGGTTTCCTACATATCCCTGGCTAAAAAGGAATCAGGTCAATGTAGTTCGGGAAATTTCGGTAGCTGGGACTACCATGATGTTGTGGTTTCACTATTGCTGCTGCTGCTGCTACTTGCTGATCCCCTTATTACACAATGCTAAAAGAAAAATAAAGAAGTTGGACTAAGCTATGAATTACAAAATCTTATCTAGATCTTCCAGCTTGCTCTTGTGTTTCCTCTGATGTTTCTTTATTTCTGACTTGACTTGTATTCCCTCTTGATTATCGAACTCGAGCTGCTTATTTCCTTCTTGTGAGCTTCGAATTACTATTCCTTTGGAGCTTGAACTGCCTTCTTCTGAACACCGTTGCCTCCCTTCTGATTGCTGAACTTGAATTTATGCTGGGGATTTTTGTTGTAACCTTTCGCTCTCCCGGCGGGTTACTGACTTCAAGACTTGAAATGTAAAAACAAAAATGTCTTCCTCTGTGATACGAGCGGGCTCTCGAATTCAAAAATTAAAATGTAAAGACTGAAATATATTCCTCTGTTATACGGAAGGGCTCCTGAATTCAACAACGACTTTGGAAAATAAAACGCTATTCCCCTTTTGTTATCTTAGGTAAAAAATTCATCAGATTAAGATTTTTCATCTCAGGTGAAAGTTTCAACAGACTAAGATTTTATCTTTATGAAAGTTTCAACAGACTAAGATTTTATCTTTATCTTAGGTGAAAAATTCATCAGACTAAGATTTTATCTTTATCTTAGGTGAAAGATTCATCAGACTAAGATTTTCATCTTAAGTGAAAGTTTCAACAAACTAAGATTTTTATCTTTATCTTAGGTGAAAAATTCATCAGACTAAGATTTTCAAATTCCACCTTCCTTTGTTTTTTTAAATTGTACCTTCCCTTCTTTCGTCATCTTACTTGAAACCTTCCAACTGTTGCCTTATTATTTTGCCTGCAACTTTCCAACTGTTACATCCTACTTCCTGTTATTTTGTCCAAAACTTCCCAATTGTTGCTTTCCCCTTTTTGTTGTCTTATTTGAAACCTGTTACTTCCCATTTCTTGTTATCTTATCTGGGTCTTTCCGGCTGTTGCCTTCACTTCTTTGTAGCTATCTTTTCTAAGCCTTTCCAACTGACTTCTTATTATCTAAGGAGAAAATTCATCGGATTAAGACTTTTTATCTTGAGAAAAATTCATCGGACTAAGATTTTTCATCTTAGGAGAGATAACTTCATCGGACTAAGATTTTTTCATCTTAGGAGAAAAACATTTGTCGGACGAAGATTTTTATTTTAGGAGAAAAATTTCATCGGACTAATATTTTTTATCTTAGGAGAAAATTCATCGGAATAAGATTTCTGATCTTAGGAGGAAATTCATCGGACTAAGATTTTTTCATCTTAGGAGAAAAAGTTCATCGGACTAAGATTTTTATCTTAGAAGAGAAATTCATCGGACTAAGATTTTTTCATCTTAGGAGAAAAAGTTCATCGACCTAAGATTTTTATCTTAGGAGAGAAATTCATCGGACTAAGATTTTTTAATCTTAAGAGAAAAACATTCGGACTAAGATTTTTTATCTTAGGAGAGAAATTCGTCGGACTAAGATTTTTTCATCTTAGGAGAAAAAGTTAATTGGACTAAGATTTTTTAATCTTAGGAGAGAAATTTATCGGACTAAGATTTTTTCATCTTAGGAGAAAAATACATCGGACTAAGATTTTTTATCTTAGGAGAAAAATTTCATCGGACTAAGACTTTTATCTTAGGAGAGAAATTCATCGGACTAAGATTTTTTAATCTTAGCAGAAAAACATTCGTCGGACTAAGATTTTCCATCTTAGGAGAAAATTCGTCTGACTAAGATTTTTTTTATCTTAGGAGGAAATTCATCGGACTAAGATTTTTTATCTTAGGAGAAAAAAAAAATTCGTACTGCTTTGTTCCTGTTACATACAAAGAAATTTTTTTCAGTTTTGAAAAATGGTGGCCGGTTAATGACATTCTTGCTGAGGATGATTTCCTCCTTCCCTTACAACTTGTGTTATCTGGCTTTTTCCTCAAGTGGGTACCTGTCACGACCCAAAATCCACTAAGGGTCGTGGTGGCAACGGACACCGCTGTCAGACCAGCCAATTATATTACCGATTTAAAAATCCTTTTTAAATACATCAAATTCCAGAATTTTCCTTCCATTTTCACAAATAAAAGAGTTTTGCTTCAATGCAAATTAACAATAACAATTAAATCAAAATTTTCGAAAACTATCCCAGAACCCGGTGTCACAAGTGAATGAGCGACTACTGATAATGAAATAAAATGCAACCTCTGTCCGGAATACAATGGACAGGAAATAAATAATCAAAGTACAGAAAGGAACTACGCTAGCTGCAGGTCGCCTCGCAATTTGCAGCTCACCTAGTCCCTGAATCGTCCGTGCTGCTGCGCCTAGTAGGCTGCTAAAATGAAGTATACCTGTGCAATAAAAATGCACAGAAGTGTAGTATGAGTACGTAATCAACGTGTACTAAGTGAGTGTCCCGCCTAATCCCGAAGGGGTAGAGACGAGATGGTCAACTTTGACACACTCTAACGGTCCAATGATCATTTATCCTCATTTCACATATTAATCCGTGTATTTATTTTTTACGGACATGGTTCTAATCAAATAGAGGAGACAAATAAACACGAAGTTCTTTCATAGGAAAATTTCCCAAATTTCTCTTTAAAACATAATCCAAATATGTTTAAGCCACAAAAGGGCAACAATAACTTAATCAAGTTTAGGCAGCAACACAGGCATGCAAATCATACCGAGGCGACGGCCCGATCCAACAAAAATAAATGTGCACTTGCCGAGGGTCGACGGCGCGCCTATAGATGCATCTATTAATCTGCCGAGGTGTTCGGCCCGTTCCAAAATAAACACACACAGACAGATAAACAGTCAGGAAGTCATCATGGAGCAAATATCCAGGAAGAGTCCATTCTCTTTTATTACTTGCGAAAACAAAGCTTAAGCATTTTAGAAAATCCGATTATCAATTTAATGTGATTTTAGAAATCTAAATCATCAAGGATTTCACAATTAATTGGAAGAGGGGATCGCGGAAGCGGAAAATGGGGGTTAAGCCCAAGACCGCAGAAGTGGCTTTCGATCGCAAAAGCGGAACCGCTTAAGCGGTAAAATTTCTGCAGAAGCGGAAATAGCTGGGGCAGAAGCATTGTTTTAAAAGTCGGATTTTGGCCATTTCTCTCTCATTTCTCATGGCTTTGGCGATTTTGGGAGGATTCAAGAGAGATTCTTCATCAACAATGTTAAGGTAAGTTATTTCTACCTATTATGAGTTAAATACATTAATTATGTATGGATTTTAGTATGAAAATGGGTAGAAAATTGAGGCTTAGGGGAAGACCTAGAAATATTGTGTTCTTGGTATTTAGCCATGATTTTGGTTATGGAATTAGGAGAAAATTATATATTTGAGTTCCTAAGGTAATGTGTAAACTTTATCTTCGAAAATTTTTGGATTCCGGGCACGTGGGCCTGAGGGTGTTTTGGTCAACTTTTTTATCGGGGTTAGGAATTGTTATAAATTGGATTGTAATGAGTACCTTAGCATATATTAATGGATTTGTATCGCCATTGGCTAGTTTTGGAGCTTTGGGCGTCGGTTCGAGCCTTTGGAAGAATGTAGAATGCTGATTATGGATCTTCGGAGCGAGGTGAGTCTCCTTTCTAATCTTGTGAGGGGGAATTTACCCCATAGGTTAGTCAAATTGGTTACGTGCTCCAATTTTTGGGGGGCTACGTACGCACGAGGTGACGAGAGTCCATGCGTAGCTACTATTATGCTATTGTCCGGGTAGTTTAGGACCCAAAAGCATGTCATACTTGAAGTAACTATGAACCCATTGATGGCTTGAATTGCTTAAATCACATTAAATTTAAAAACGGATTTCTAAAAAGACTTAAGCTTCGTTTTCTCAAAATTATTAAAGAGAATTGGCCTTTCCTGGATATTTGCTCCATGTTGACTTCTTGACTGATTATCTGTCTGTGTGTGTTTATTTTGGAACGGCCGAACGCCTCGGCAGATTAATAGATGCATCTATATGTGCGTCGTCGACCCTCGGCAAGTGCACATTTATTTCTGTTGGAGCGGACCGTCGACCTCGGTATGATTTGCGCATGCTTGTATTGCTGCCTGGACTCATTTGAGTTGTTTTATGCCTCACTATGGCTCGAGATCGTATTGTTAATAATAACAAGAAATCTACGGAAATTTTCCATGAAAGAATTATATTTTTACTTGTTTCCTCTATCTGGATTAGAATCATGTTTATAAAATAAATCCACTGTTTAATATGTTTATTAAGGATAAATAATCATTGGACTACTAGTGAGTGTCATAGTTGACCATCTCGTCTCTACCCCTTCGGGATGAGGTGGGATACTCATTGGGTACACGTTGTTTTTTTACTCATACTACACTTGCTGTGCATTTTGTTGCACATGTATATTTGACTCCAGCGGTCTGCTAGGCATAGCAGCATGGATGATTCGAGGACTAGGTGAGTTGCATCATTCGAGACGGCCGCAGCTAGAGTAGTCCATTCCTTTGTACTTTATTTACTTTCCGTCCATTGTATTTCGGACGGATGTTGTATGTTATTTCTCTTGTCAGTAGATGCTCATGCACTTGTGACTCCGGGTTCTGGAATGGTTCGAAGTATTGTATTAATTGCTTAACTTTTAAATTCGATTCGAACATGTATTCATTAAAATTTCTAAATAATGAAGGAAAAATCATGTATTTCAAAAGTGCTAAACGAGATTTAATTTAGTATTTGAGTTGTTTGGCCTGGAAGCAGTGTCCGGCGCCACCACGAACCTTAGTGGATTTTGGGTCGTGACAATTAGAGTCTTTTCTACTGGAGATCAGAAGCTTTTATGCTGGGGATCGGTGTGTTATGTTCACCGATAAGACTCTCTTATTTGCCTGACTTGGTATCTCTTGAAGACTGATCAGAAGGTCTTTCTTTGGACCGTAATGTGGGATTTTTTGATAGGGCTAGAAAGAAAAGGGTATTAAAGGCTCAAAACAAAACAACCTGGATTCAAAATTACAACCTTCGGAACTAGATCTATTTATGAACACAATTTTTTTGGCCCAGTTTCTTCCTTGGGGATTTTTTGATTTTTTTTTACACTATGACCGAGCCATGAAGCGCCTACATATCCTCTTTGAGGAATCAGGTCAAACGTATCTCCCTTTCCTCGTTGGTCTAGTTTTCCTTTTAATTTTTTTATTTTCTCTTTTTCGTCTTTATATTTTTGTTGTTTTTGTTGTTTTCGTTTCTCTTTTTTTTATCTTCCACGTTTGTGTTTCTAATCTTTGCTACTGATTCCGAAGGAAAGTTATGAAAGAAATCAAATAAGGCTCAAAGGGATAACGGAGGACAAAGTGTTTAGATAGCAGAACAAAATGCATTCGTCATCCCAATCTTCAAAACACACCATATCTTTAAAGCACTGTTGGGAAACACTCTCATTTTCATTACCACGAACGACCCCCATGTAAACATGGCCAACTTGCCTTTAACGGTTTTCTATTTGCTTGCCCCAGTTTCACATAACTCGGGATCCAAATAATCTCAAACCGTTCTTATTTCCTTTAAATGTCCAGATCCTTTCCCAATTGCTTCATGATTAACTTTTAAGATTAGGCCTATAACTGTGCGCATGTCATGTCACTAGAGTCGACAGGAAAAGAACTATAAAAGGAGAGGACCAAACAAAAGAAAATGTCTAGAAATAATGGAAAACAGAGAATTGCATTAGACAGACAGGGAAAGAGTTTGTACAACAAAAACAAGCACAATAAACTGGGGTACAACCCTTGGAACAAACCTAGACAACACCAAATGAGATACTATGACCAAAGAAAACTGGACAAAATAAAATGATACAAGGGTTTGATTTACAAGACAATATCCGGATTACAACCCTGAGAATAATCCGGACAACAGAAATGACAACAAAATAATCCACCAAAATTCTACCTCGGCCGACCAAAAACTGGAGCGCCTTCCCAATTATCAATTACTGACATTTTAGCCATTGAGCTTTGCATCAATAATGCCAAAACCACTGTCTGCTTCAACATCTTCACCTTTAGTCAATACGTCCCCAAGAGGATTCACGTGCTCCCCGTCAACAGGCATCATCCCCACAAAGTGTGCATCATGACGTGCAGGTAAAGGATTCTGCGCGATATTTTGGGTGTCACTGTCTTGGATCACAATCCGATTTTCCTAGATCTTGTGTTTCCGACTTACCACAAACCGACCACCGCAATTTTCTCAACAATTCAAAATAAAATATGTTAGAATGGGCTCAGTCGGTCCTTATTATTATCAACATTTCTCATTTTTGTTTTTGCATTTTTTTTAGTGGTGGTTGAATCTTATGTAGATTGCCTACGTATCACGTTTCCGCATGAATCAGACCGTGCGTAGTTCTGACAAATGAAAGAAACATTTTTTGGAATTTTGAATTTTCATAATAAAACAGCCTAGGTTTCAAAGGTTTAAAGATGACCTACGAACTCGAAAATCTAACAACCCACATATTCTAATCAAAAGAATTACAAACTAAAAAACAAACGGCCAGCTTCCTTTCCCTGTTTGACAATTTCAACCAAATGGCTATTTTTGCAAACGTGGCCCCTTCCCAATTTCTCACGAATTTTGAGGCCGGGGAGGGCCTATTTTATGACTCTTTTACAAACTTGCCCGTTTTTTACGAAAACAGCCTTTCAACAACTGAAAGATACTCTAAGGCTATCTCGGCAAGAACAGTTCAATACACTGCCGAAGCTCGCTCAGCTTATTTTGACCAAAAATCACAAAGGCATTCACTTGCCCACTGACTCTTTTTTTTTCCTGTTTTTCAAATTAAAACAAAAGACCTGGTTTTGCAAACACGACCTTTCAGCACTTCGGGGACGAAGATTTTAAGGCTGTGTGGGTCAACCGGCCAAAATCTAAAAAATGTCACAAAGGTGGCTGCTTATGCAAAATCAGCCTTCTGGCGTCCCTTTCGGGAACATTCGGCTATTTTCGACAAAACGGCATCACCCGACTTATTCATGATTCCTTTTTTTTTGAATTAAAATAAAGGACCCGGTATTGCAAACACGGCCTTTCAGCGCCTCGGGGACGAAGATTTTTAAGCTGTGTGGGTCAACCGGCCTGAATCTAAAAAATGACCAAAGGTGGCTGTTTATGCAAAATCAGCCTTCCGGCGTCCCTTTCGGGAACATTCGGCTATTTTGACGAAAACGGCATCACCGGAATTATTCATGACGAAAATATTAATTTTGACATTTTTGGCGATTTTTGCAAAAGGGGAGGTTGGACACGATGAGTGTTGCCTACATATCTCACATCCGGTGAGAATCAAACCAGCGTAGTTCTGCCAAAGAAAATAAACTAAATTTGAAAACAAAACATTTTTCCAAGCAAAACGAACTATTTTTTGAAGACTATTTTTCTTTGTTTCTTTTTTTTTTCAAATCATTGGAAACTAAAACAAACTATTTTTTTTCATTTTAAAACACATAAACTATTTTTTTTTAAAACCAAATCACAGTTTTTTTATCGGCAAATAAAGCAGACTATTTTGAAAATATTTTTTCTTTTTTTAGCGGAAAATAAAACATCTATTTTGAAAAATAAAACTCTTTTCTTTTTTTTTTTCATTTTTCTCAAAATCCGATAAAGTCTCAGCACTACTTGGATATTGGTATTTTCAAAACAGGTGGTTAACTCCCTAACCCTCTACACTGTTATCTCTCTCTTTTTAATTTTTCCCAATATTCAAAAGCCGGCCAACATCCAAGTCTGAAGCAAATAAATTCATAAATAGCAAGTAAAATGCATTAGGATGGTATTTTTCATTTCGGGTACCCCTATCCTAGACAGACCCACCCCCTGTGTTGAGTCTCCAAAGTCAAATGCACGTGATGCCAAAAAACGTTCCTACTAGGGATCCAACATGATGCTTTGTTATTCTAAGTTAACATCTTATTGGAGAAAGTATCTAGACTGGCTTACTCGAGCGGACAGCTCTAGCCGAGGAGGGTCAGTGTACCGATAGCATTGCTTTCCGGCTTAACTGGTGGTGCTCCTCGCCTAAAACATGTGTGAATAAAATCCTTCACCGGGTGCCAAGAACCTCGGCTATCTCAAAGAAAGCAGGCTATGTCAAGCAAATGACCAAACATTAAAGCGGTAAAAGCAACATTTAGCACATTAAAGCCAAAACATCAAATAAAAATCAGACAATAAATAAGACAAATACGACAATTATTTCAAGTTCGAATTTCTAACCCTGAACCAGTGGTTCTGGGTCTGATCCCCAGCAGAGTCGCCAGAGCTGTCACACCTCCTTTTTACGCCTACACCCCCCGGAAGGAGTGTATAAGGGTATAATAACGAGAGTTTTTTCCAATTTAAGTGACAATCGAAATGGGATTAATTACTCAATTCAGAGTCGCCACTTGGGATAGTTTATTTGGTGTCCCAAGTCACCGGTTTATTTTAAATCCCAAATCGAGGAAATTTCGACTTTCCTTTTGAAGTCTGCGAACTAGAAATTCTGAATAAGGAATTCTGTTGACCGAGGGAAGGTGTTAGGCACCCCCGGATCCCGTGGTTCTAGCACGGTCGCTTAAATTATTATATTTGGCTAAAAATATGATTTTTTAATACATGTTTTAACTTATGTGCTTTTTAATTTTAAACCGCTTTTAGTATTATTTTAAAGAGAATTGCAACGTCGTGAAAACACGTCTCAAACCACGTCACATAAATGCACCCGTGGTTTTGACACATTTGGACTTCATTGAGATTTGGATTTGGGTCACATAAATGTACACCCGAGTTTAAGAAGGTAATATTATTTAAATAACGGGCCTAAAGCAACTACGTATTTTTAACTTTGCGAGGGCCATGTTATTTTTTTTTCAATTTTTTAAATAACATCCTATAACTAGAACTTGTTTAAGCTAAGGCTTCTTCAAAATGATTTTAAACAGATTCATTATCTTCAACATCACTTCAAATATTAACCATTATCCAAACATAATTAAAATTTCAACAGTGAATGATTTATGAAAAGTGATAACAAATGAAACCCTTAGCCTAAAAAATCGAACAAAATCCATTATCAAGTATGCACAAGTCATCTTATCAAAGACTAAGACTGATTCATAACATGGCTAACATGCCAACAGTCCCAAATTAAGTATAATTTATGTAAATCTCATTATTCGAGATCTGAAATTAGATGAAATACTCAAGGATTCATACGATCTAAAATAAAATTCAAATAAATCTGCTATCATTCATTAACTTCTCATTCCCATCTTCCAACCGAAATTTACATTAAAACAAAGCTCAGAAATGTACCTTGAATTCGAAAACAAAACCGAAAAATGAGGACTCAACAGCAGGAGAATAGCAAACTAGCACCAGAAAACCAGTTCAAACCAAGATCAAAGGAATTCGAAACTTTGAAAATTAAATACAAATGCACCAATGAAACAGTATTTCTTCAAATATTTAGCTATTTTTGATCATTTTTCAGAATTTTCTTCTCTTAAATCTCTGTATATTTTTAGCTATCCAAAATCTATAATCTTCTCTATATTTCAGTATTTTCAGAATGTTTTTTCTCCTCTCTTTTTTTTTTTGTCTGAAGAGAGGTTATTTATAGGGGATTTGGGATAGGAGGGAACATAAATTAGTGGGCATGATGTAACATAAACTAGTGGACATGATGGGACATAAAATAGTGAGCATGTTGAAACATAAATTAGTGGGCATGAAGAGACATAAATTAGTGGGCATGATGGGACATAAATTAGTGTGTTAGTGTGAAAGAAATAAATGTATATGTGGAGTGTATAATATATATACATGTACAACCCCATTAATAACTACATAATATATTTAATAAATTAACAGTAATTAAATTGATGAGATGTAAAAAAAATAAAAATAAAAACGGAATCTAAATAATATATTATTTTAATCTATTTATCATTCTTATCTAATTAAATCTATCTACACATATTTTTTCCATATTTTAGTTAACTATGACTTAAGTAATTAATTAATTATAACAGAGGTTAAAAAATGCGTTAAACAGAAAAAAATAAATAAATAAAATTCGTACAAAAATAAATAAAGAAAAATTGCGCAAAATATAAATAAAATAAAAAACATAAAATAAATAAATAAATAAAATAAAAATACAGAAAATAACATACATAACAAGAATAAAAATGCGAAAAATATAAATGCATAAATAAATTAAGGAAGGTGGAAATTAAATAACAAAATTACATGGGTCTAACCGTGAAAAAACCCTTCAAATGAAGACTCTCGTCTTGGATCTAAGATCCTTGAAGGGAGATCTTGACCGGAGGATTTTTTAACGGCTAGGAAAATGCACACAAAAAAAAGGGGTAGATCTAGGGTTTTGGCTTTTTTAGATCTAAGATATATGAATTTTGGTTGGACTTTGGGGAATTTTGTTGATAAGATGAGGTAGAGGAGGATAAGAGAAGATTGTGTGAATTTGAGGGAATTTAGAGGTAGGCCGCCGCCGGAAAAGAATTCCGATGGGAGGTGGCGGTGGCGGCAGTGGCGGCGGAGGGAGAAGAGGGAGGTAGAGATGTTTTAAGTTTAGATAGATGTGAGATAAGTGGAATATTGAGGATTTTAGAAATGAGGGGTGGGTTTTTTTTTTTTGAACAGTTTTTGTATTAAAAATGGGTGAGTTCCGGACCGTTGGATCTACTATAGATCAACGGTCAAGATTGAATGGGAAGATGGGATAGATCAGATTTTTTAAGGGTTTGGGCTTGGTTTGTGGGTATTTTGGTTGGGTATAAGGGTGTTTGGTTTGGGCTTGGGTGAATTGAATTGGAATTGGCCCAAATCTGATTTTCCTCTTCTTATTTTCTTTTACTTTTCAATTTTCTTTCCCAATTAAAATAAAAATAAAAATCTAAATTTAACCTCGACCAAATTATCCTAAATATATTAATTAACTCTAAGTATTAATTATCGCAAATAATTAAATATCAAATTAAAAGAAATCACACAATTTTGACATTAAACACTAAAATGCGAAGTACGTTATTTTTTGTGATTTTTTTCATTTTTGTAAAATTTACTTTATTACTCCTAATTGTAAAATTAAGTTCTAAATGCAAATGCAACATATTTTTTTGTATTTTTATTTTTTTCATTAATTCAAACAAATAAATATGCAAGAAAGAGAAAAGGAAAAAAAAAATGCAAATAATGATAGAAAATTAACACAAAATTCACGACAATTACAAACAAATAAAATTATTTTATTTTAAATTTTTTGGGAGTAATTCTCGTATAGGGCAAAAATCACATGCTCACAATAACTATAGAAATTCTTGTGAATTGTTGTGGTTGCTCTTTGAGAATTATTATTGTTGTTCTATGTGAATTGTTCTTATTGTTGTTGTTGTGTTGTTTGTGAATTGTGACTTGTACGGTGGGATCGGGTTGCGCGCCGCAACACGAAGTAATAAGGTGTGGGTTGTGGTGATAAGGGTGGCCGAGGTAATAAAGGTGGAAAAGTGATCGAAATCACTATTGAAATGAAATTATGAAAAAGATTGTGAAATCATTGATGTGAAAATGTTGAAGGGGAAAAAGGAGAGATTGTAAACTTGTTTGTCTTGATTGTACCTTTCATGTGCATTTGATTGATGATTTTATTACTGCTTGTTATCTATGTAGTGATTGATCTTACTTGGGGTAAAGTTTGTTCATACATACCATTACAATTCATATGTACTGACGTCCCTTTGCCGGGGGCGCTATATTCTTGTTATGATTGTAGGTGGTTCAATAGCAGGTAATTCAGCCCATCAACAGTAGTGCCTCCTCTCCATCCCATCAGTTGCATTGGTGAGCCCCACATCCTCTTGGGGTCATGTGTGGCTCATGCCACCTTCTTTTGTGTTTATTGTGTATTGTAAGGTATAGCCGGGGCCTTGTCGACGACAAGTATTGGTTGAGTTCCTAGTATTCATAGAGGCTCCGTAGATACAATGTGGGTGGTGTATTAAAGTATTTTGGGTAGTAACTGTACTTTTCGGAATCGTGGTCCACGTTGGTAAATGTTGTATGTATTTTTGTAAGTACTTGGTATTAAATGTTGGAATTGATAAAAAGTAGAAATGAACTCAAGTTGTAAGTTTATGCTTAAGTATTAAATTTCTATTTCAGAAGAATAATGTATATTGGAATCACGGGGTAACACATGGGATAGGAAAGGCAATTACAGGTCCGCATGGCTAGGGTCCTCCGGTTGAGCGCCGGTCGTGTCCCTCGGTTTTGGGGCGTGACAAACTTTGTATCAAAGCCTAAGGTTTTAAAAAGTCCTAGGATGTCTCGGAGCCGTGTCTAGTAGAGTCCTTCTTATCGGTGTGTTGTTGACCACATCTATAAGTTGGAGGCTACATGGACATTTAGGAATGCTACCTTTCTCCAACTCTTCAGATCGTGCGATAAAGCTTGACTATAAGATTATTTTCTTATTCGTGCATTGAGATTCAAGGTAAGTTTAAACGCTCTTTCGTCTATTTCATGTAATGTTGTCATATGTCATAACCAATAGGCAAAGACATGGATATTAAGGAGATTGCACATGTATCTTGTTGAACAGATGGTATGGATATATAGTATAAGTACCATAAGTATACTTCATTTGAGAATGTGTTAAAAGTGATTACCCGCCCAAAGAGGCATTGATTTGATAAATGAGATGTAAGCTTGAATAGCACACGTGGATAGTGTGAGAAGTATTTAAATGATCCTGAGGTGTGAAAGAAAATTGGTTATATAAGCACGTGATATATGAGAGAATGACCAAGAGATTAACGATGAAAGAGTCTGTAACGACCCGATCGTTCGTTTTGAGTACTAGCGCTCCGTTCAGCAGTCGGAGGCCATGAACAGCTTCATTTCAGGTATTATGACTTGTACGCTTGGTCGAAATTGAATATCGAGAAGTCCAAAGTTGATTTGGGAAGAGAATTCTCATTTCGGAAGCTTAAAGTTGAAAGAATGAACTAGCATTGAATTTTGAGTAAACGACCTCGGAATCGGGATCTGAAGGTTATAGCAGGTTCGTATGATGATTTTGGACTTGGGAGTACGCCCGGTGCTGGTTTTTGATAACACAGGAGCATTTCGTCCTCTATTGTGGAAATTAGCATTCTAGAAGAAATTTCATAAGTTTCGCTTGGAGTGCATTTTAGTGTTATCGATGTTCGTTTGGGATTCCAAGACAGTGAATAGGTCCGTACAGTGATTCTAGAGTTGGGGGCACAATCAGAAGTGAATTCGGAGGTCCGCAGACTATTTTGAAGCCATTTGGCTAAAGATAGAAAGTTGAAGGTTTTTGGAGAGTTTGACCGGGGGGTGACTTTTTATATCGGGGTCGGAATCAAATTCGGAAGTTGGAGTAGGTCCGTAATGTCAAATATGATTTGCGTGCAAAATTTGATGTCAATAGGACGTGTTTTGATGAGCTTAAACATCGAAAATAGAAGTTGGAACGTTCAAAGTTCATAAAGCTTGAATTGGGGTGTAATTCATGATTCTAGCGTTGTTTGATATGATTTGAAGCTTCGAGCAAGTTGGTGATGTGTTTTGGGATTGGTTGGGGTCCCGGGGGCCTCGGGTGAATTCCCGGTGGTTGAAGGATCAAAAATGGACTTTGAAGAAGTGCTGAAGAATCTGGTTGCTGGTATTTTCGCTTATGCGGTTGGGTGACCGCAAAAGCGGAACCGCAGAAGCGAACGAGTGGCCGCAGAAGCGGTTTTGGACTAATGCTTGGGGGACCACAGATGCGTTCAAGGCTCCGCAGAAGCGGGACCGCATCTGCGGAGGTGAGGTCGCAAAAGCGGAAAATGGGGCCAAGCCCAGGACCGTAAAAGTGGCCAAGAATCTACAAAAGCGGAACCGCATAGGGGTTATATTTCCACATAAGCGAAAACCACTGAAGGCAGTGGCCTTCATTTCTTCGGGCTCAATGTCATGTTTTGCTCATTTCTCACTTCATGGGGAGATTTTTGGAGAGCTTCAAGGAGGTTTTTCACCATCAATGTGAAGGTAAGCTACTACTACTTATTCCCAAGTTAAATGCAAGATTATACCATAGAATTGGACATGAGAATTAGAGTAAATATTGGGGCTTTGGTTGGAAACCTAGAAAAATTATAAACTTGTATTTTAGCCACGATTTTAAGTATGGAATTAGGAGAAAATCATATATTTGAGTTCCTAAGGTCATGGTAACCTTTATCTTCGAGAAATTTTTGATTCCAGGCACGTGGGCCCGAGGGCATTTTGGTCATTTCACTAAACGGAGTTGGAAACTTGTATAATCTGAATTTTTAACAAGTATTTGAGTATATTCTCATTAGTTTATCGTTAATTGGCTAGTTTTGGTGCAGTGTGCGTTGGTTCAAGCTTTCGGAAGGATGTAGAACGCCGATTGCGAGTCTTCGGAGCGAGGTGAGTCTCCTTTCTAATCTTGTGAGGGGGAATGTACCCCATAGGTAAAGTGAATGATCATGTGCTCCTAATTGTGGGGGCTACGTATGCATGAAGTGACGAGAGTCCGTGCGTAGCTACTATTATGCTATTGTCCGTGTAGTTAGGACCCATCAGCATGTTATATTTGAATTAATTATGAACCCATAGATGACTTGGATTGTTTAAATCACCCTTGATTAGTAAATTAATTTAAAAAGAGATTAAACATCATTTCCTAAATCGTTAAGCAGAGAATTGGTTTATTTGGATAATTATTCCCTGATAATATTCTAATTGACTATCTGAGCATGTATCTTATGTGTACCTGCGTTGCACGGATGATTAGCGAGCAGGGTGATTGTTTATTTTATGTGGACCGCGTCACATGGATGATTCGTGAGAGGGGTAATAGATCACGTTAAATTAATAAATGAAATTCTAAAAGGACTTAAGCTTCATTTTCTCAAAGTATTAAAGAGAATTGGCTTTTTCTTGGATAATTGCTCCATATTGACTTCTTGACTGATTGTGTGTCTGTGCGTGTTTATTTTTGAACGGGCCAAACGCCTCAGCAGATGAATAAATGCATCTTTAGGCGCGTCTTCGACCCTTGTCAAGTGCACATTTATTTCTGCTGGATCGGGCCGTCGCCTCGGTATGATTTGTGCATGCTTATGTTGCTGCCTAGATTTATTTAAGCTGTTACATGCCTCACTATGGCTAGAGATCATATTGTTAATAATGAAAAGAAAACTTGGAAATTTCCTATGAAGGAATTACGTGTTTACTTGTTTTCTCTATTTGGATAAAAATCATATTAGAGAATAAATCCATTGTTGATATATATATTGAGAATAAATAACTGTTGGACCATTAGAGTGTGTCAAGGTTGCCCATCTCGTCTCTACCCCTTCGGGATTAGGCGGGACACTCACTGAGTACACGTTGATTACGTACTCATACTACACTTCTGTGCATTTTTGTTGCACATGTATATATACACCTCTAGCAGCCTATTGGGCGTAGCAGCATGGACGGCGCTGGGACTACGTGAGCTGCATCATTTGAGGTGACCACAACTAGGGTATTCCCTTCCAGTGTACTATATTTACTTTTCGCCCACTGTATTCCGGGCGGATATTGTATTTTATTCTCTTATCAGTAGTTGCTCATGTAATTGTGACAGCTGGTTTCTGGGATGGTTTATAGCGGATTTGTACTAAGTTGTCATTATTTAAATTCGAATTCAAGTAGTGAACTTTTATTTATAAAAATGGAAGGAAAAACCTTAGATTTTAAAAAGTATTAAAAGAGGAATTAATTGATAATTTAGTTGGCTGGCCTGACAGAGGTGTCCGGCGCCACCACGACCCTTAGTGCATTTTGGGTCGTGACAACATGGTATCATAGCACTAGGTTCCCGTCGGTCTCACGAGTCATAAGCAAGTCTAGTAGAGTCTCGTGGATCGGTACGGAGACGTCTCTACTTATCCTCGGGAGGCTGCAGGACTGTTAGGAGGTCTTCCCTTCTTGATTTCTTTATCGTGCGGTTCAATTCCTTTGAGGCTTATGCCTTTGATTACTTTCCACTCAATCTTACACGACACGAGTGCTTGTTATAAATCGAAAATTGAAGAACTGAAATGGCACTACAAATGTGGTGCGGGATGATTTTTCCCGGTATAGTTGATTGGACTATTATAGTCGCATTATGGAAGGGTATTCTATTGTTCAACCCAGTAGCAAAACTTCTAAGAGCCTTAAGACTAGGCACAGGTTGCCATGATGCTCATGAGCGATTTTTCCGCAGTGTTGTTGTGATGGTAGGGTGTTTGCCCACGTGTCGAGGCAGTGAATGAATTGAAGGGAGGTTTACTCAGTGTGTAATCAAAGGGATTCGGTATTTTATTCCCGGCAAGGGAAAGTCAATCGAACCAAAGATGGTCTGATGTGGACTAGTGGAAGTAATGAAGCGTAGTAATTGCAAGCGTGAAGGAGTGCTCTCCTCTATTGGGGTACTGTTGTCCTAATTGGACATATTAGGTTTATCGGTGTTATGATCTTCTATGATCAGCCCTTGGGGCAAGATATTGTGAAATGGCATTGGAAATGCAACTATCATATATCGCGCGGTGGTTCCGGACTGAATCAGTATTGTAAATATTGGTGGTTTGATAAAGATGACCTTCGTAGAGGCTTGGGATTAATAGCAAATTGTGGATTCAATTACTATGAAGATAAATTTTATTAAGGCAACAACTGAGCAGCAAGTGATGAGAAAGGATATGTGGGAAGTGTAAGGCAGAGTTTTAAAACTCTAAAATGTTCAGGCTTAGGGAGCACCGGCTGAGCAGTTGATTGAGGGGGTGAGTTTGCCCAAAGTAGGAGAGCAGCGGAACTGCGTGGGGGCTTGGTAAGGAGAAAACTATGCACCTTAGGGGAGTCTGCGATGACTCGAGAATAGTGGTGCTTGGCTATTGGCGTCTTCGAATCTGATTTGAAGTTGGGATTCTTGTGCGGCCGGGGATTTAACATAACGGGAAGGAGTCGTTTAAATGGATGGAGGTGTAGCAAGACCTTGAAGTGAAATGATGTTGTCGCACATTTAATGGATGTCCACGAGGGGTGAATGGAACTCATGCAACTGGAGAGTGAGCTCGGACTCAGGCGGGGTATTCCAGTGAGCAAGTTAGCAGTCGCGTGGCTGGCGAGGCTTCTGTGAAAATTTCTACTGGATATGCAGCGAATGGAATTGTTGCGTAAATGGCTTTAATGATTTAGAGTATTAAATTTGGTTTCTATGGCAAGATATTGAGAAGGTTGGCGATCGATTGCACAAGGTTGTGTCAACAAGAGATTAAGAATGATGGTGAACCCCAGAGTTGTGTAATGATGGCTTCAAGCTAAGTGGCTGAGTCCGACCGCTTATGATTTGGGTTGCGTGATTAGCTACTTGCAAGGTTTCCAGTTACTAATATCTTGATGGGTTATCTCAGTTACGGAAAAAGACCATAAGTGGTAGTTTGAGCAAGGGAAATGTTGGAGGCATTGTGTGGTTGGACTTATTGGCTCATGTTCGGACTTGGAGGAAGATTAAGGATTTATGCCTTGTATATATACAGGTTCCAGAGGAAGTGATTTCGCCGGGTGCCTCGCTGAGAGGGTATTCGTGTGTTATGAGGTTTATGGAGTTGATTAAATTCGGGATCAAGTCAGAGCGGGTAGCTCTCAGCAACGGTCCTAGTAGAACTCAAAAGATAAAGTGTGGTGCCCGATGATTTCGAGCCTATAAGTACAGTTAAGAATCAAGTTTTGTAGCAGTTTATGGGAAGAGGCACTGAATGTTCTATGAAATTTTTGACTTGTGGTGTAGCATCTGAAAGATATGAAACAGTTCAAGGGATTTGAGATAGTCTGGTCTCGTGATTCAAGGTCACACGGGATGAGTGTAGATGGAGTATGTTATGTGTTGAAGAGAGTTAGTATTATTTCCAAAGCACTCAAGGATAAATTGGAAGGAAAAGAGATTGATTATCCACAGTTGAATTTGGCATGTTGGGATTTGTGATCAGTTCATTCACCGTGATCAGGTTGTGTGTATGATTTGTGACGGTATGTATCAGGCTTGCAATTGATGTTATTCAGAAGCCTCCTATTGTTATGGCTTCTTATGTGGGAAACAGATTCCGGAAAGGGTTATGGTGGCTTGGACCACTACTTGCAGATTTGCATATTCTACGGTTATGGGAAATTAACTTGTGTGTTGCTATGGTTCCCCTGAAGTGAGTAAAGTGCAAGGATCTTATATGATAAAGTGTAAAATGTCAACAGTTTCGGAGTTGCGATGTAAATTGTGTTCTACCGTATGTTGGCACGTTTGGTGCAGCGAGTAGCATGGAAATACGAAATGAGGATCAAGGTTATAGTTTGGTGTTGACGAGGATGTCACAAGCTCGGATGACCAAGGAAAGGGTTGAATGATTAGAGTAAATTGGTATTGTCTTTAGAGTCACATAAGATCGATGTTTTGTGAAAAGGTCTTTGTATCTTAGTTAAGGATTCTTGATCGCTTTTCAGCGTTAGTGCGACCGATGGTTGGAATGAACAGACTCGATATTTATTTCAGAAGATTGTGGGAGCGTGTCCCACGAGAAGATTGTGTAAGTGTGGCATGTAGTCACCTGATTGACTAAAGATTTAAGCAAGTATGAGGATTGTGGTAATAACAATTGTTTGAGAAACTATGCTTGGAGGGCACTTTGTTTATTGGGTTATGAATTGGGGAGGTTGCTCCGGTTATGACGGTTGTTCTTATGCGTCATGAGGAAAAGAGAGTTACTATGAACCTTTGAAAGGTTATTCGCCAAGTTGGTGCAATCAAAAATCGGCTTGAGATCGATGTATTGATTTATATATGTGAACAGGGCTTTCTATCAGGCCAGTTGTGTTCGTTCTAGTGAGCGTTCCCTATGGAGGAACAGTCGAGGTGTTATTTTTTCATCAGCTATTCCAGGTAATGATGTATTGCGCCGTATCAGTTGTGAGACGGCTTGAGAAAATTGCTTACGTGTTGAGAATCCGCGTAGAAATGCTGTGTTATGAGCAGGATGGCTTGGAGATTTATGTCGTATATCGCACCTCAGATATGCTTGAGTTTCGTAGCCTATAGCGCTATGTGTTTCCTCAGATATGGTATTATTCACTTAACGTGCTTGCGATCGAAATTCGACGTTTTGTTGTAATGATCAGATTCACCTCGAAGTGCAATCTCCTTATGCGAGGTCTATTTTTTTTTTGTGGATCGGGGGGCACGCCGCCATGGGTATGTTATTTGGATCGGGTTGCGCGCCGCAACAGTGTGATGTAGAGTCTAGTTTTCTATATGCTATTTCTTTGTGTGTTTCGCTTCCTATCTTTCTAGGAGAAGTCCGTATTAGTGCGGAGTTTAGATAATTCCTTCCAGAATTCAATTTCCTGTTTGTGTCGTGTTCGGATTGGTGGCCTATTGGCGTATGGTACCATCATATGAGATTTTAATAATTTCTGAGGTGGCTTATTGCCTGAGCAGTTGTATCGAATGAGACGAGATCCCTTGATCTAAGATTCTGTGCAATCCAGTTGTAGGAGGTATGTTACGGAAATAAGAACATTATTGGGTTCAGAATGAGGTAAGGGCCTTGTCAAGAGTGTAGATCTAATGTTTTGTTGACTCGGCAATTGATTATGAATGTCGGGATATCTCTTCCATCGTGGTGGTATGGTAAAGGTTAAAGTAAGACCTGTATATGTCATGGGGTGCAGTGGGAGCATCGGATCAGTAGGATTTTGGCTAAGTTGATCGGAGAATATTATTGTGGTCCTATGGATTTAGTGTTGCAAAGTAAGAATTCAGCAAAGTGATGCCGTTATGTTTGAGTACAGCTTGTAGTGATTGATATGGCAATCGTATATTGGAAACGGGCCTGACATAGGATTTCAGATGTTGGAATAGGGCTCTAAGGCTTAATTGCTTGAATAAAAGGGAACAATTTCAGAATTTATCAGGCTTATGTGCTCAGCTAAGTTTTGGTAGCACGGGAAGGTGCGTGAGGTGCTAAACAATGATTTCAGACTACTCCAGTACTGTTCTCAACACATTCGAGGACGAACGTATGTTTAAGTGGGAGAGAATGTAACGACCCGACCGGTCGTTTTGAGTACTAGCGCTCCATTCAGCAGTCGGAGGCCATGAACAGCTTCATTTCAGGTATTATGACCTGTACGCGTGGTCGGAATTGAATTTCGAGAAGTCCAGAGTTGATTTGGGAAGAGAATTCTCATTTCGGAAGCTTAAAGTTGAAAGAATGCTCTAGGATTGAATTTTGAGTAAACGATCTCGGAATCGGGATCTGAAGGTTCCAGCAGGTTCATATGATGATTTCGGACTTGGGCGTATGCCCGGTACGAGTTTTGCATAACCCGGGAGCGTTTTGGCATCTATTGTGGAAGTTAGCATTTTAGAAGAAATTTCATAAGTTCGGCTTGGAGTGCATTTTAGTGTTATCGATGTCCGTTTGGGATTCCGAGACTGTGAATAGGTCCGTACAGTGATTCTGGAGTTGGGGGCGCGATCGGATGTGAATTCGGAGGTCCGTAGACCATTTTGAAGCCATTTGGCTAAAGATAGAAAGTTGAAGGTTTTTGGAGAGTTTGACCGGGGGGTTGAATTTTTGATATTGGGGTCGGAATCAAATTCCGGAAGTTGGAGTAGGTCCGTAATGTCAAATATGATTTGCGTGCAAAATTTGAGGTCAATCGGACGTGTTTTGATGAGATTAAACATCGGAAATAGAAGTTGGAAATTTCAAAGTTCATAAAAGCTTGAATTGGGGTGTAATTCATGATTCTAGCGTTGTTTGATATGAGTTGAAGCCTCGAGCAAGTCCGTGATATGTGTTGGGATTGTTGGTATGATTGGTTGGGGTCCCGGGGGCCTCGGGTGATTTCCGGGTGGTTAACGGATCACAAATTGACTTTGAAGAAGTGCTGAAGCATCTGGTTGCTGGTATTTTCGCTTCTGCGGTTGGGTGACCGTAGAAGCGAAACCGCAGTTGCGAACGAGTGGCCGCAGAAGCGGTTTTGGACTAAGGCTTGGGGGGACCACAGATGCGTTCAAGGCTCCGCAGAAGTGGGACCGCATCTGCGGAGGTGAGGTTGCAAAAGCGGAAAATGGGGCCAAGCCCAGGACCGTAAAAGCGGCCAAGAATCTACAAAAGCGGAACCGCATAGGGGTTTATATTTCTGCATAAGCGGAAACCACTGAAGGCAGTGGCGTTTATTTATTCGAGCTAAATGTCATGTTTTGCTCATTTCTCACTTCATGGGGCGATTTTTGGAGAGCTTCAAGGAGGGTTTTCACCATCAATGTTAAGGTAAGCTACTACTACTTATTCCCAAGTTAAATGCAAGATTATACCATGGAATTGGACATGAGAATTAGAGTAAATATTGGGGTTTTGGTTGGAAACCTAGAAAAATTATAAACATGGATTTTAGCCACGATTTTGAGTAAAGAATTAGGAGAAAATCATATATTTTAGTTCCTAAGGTCATGGGTAACCTTTATCTTCGAGAAATTTTGGATTCCGGGCACGTGGGCCCGAGGGCATTTTGGTCATTTCACTAAACGGAGTTGGAAACTTGTAAAATCTGAATTTTTAACAAGTATTTGAGTATATTCTCATTAGTTTACCATTAATTGGCTAGTTTTGGTGCTGTGTGCGTTGGTTCAAGCTTTCGGAAGGATGTAGAATGCCAATTGCGAGTCTTCAGAGCGAGGTGAGTCTCCTTTCTAATCTTGTGAGGGGGAATATTCCCCATGGGTGAAGTGAATGATCATGTGCTCCTAATTCTGGGGGCTACGTACGCACGAAGTGACGAGAGATCATGCGTAGCTACTATTATGCTATTGTCCGGGTAGTTAGGACCCATCAGCATGTTATACTTGAATTAATTATGAACCCATAGATGACTTGGATTGTTTAAATCACCCTTGATTAGTAAACGAATTTAAAAAGAGATTAAACATTATTTCTTAAATCGTTAAGTAGAGAATTGTTTTATTTGGATAATTATTCCCTGATAAAATTCTAACAGACTATCTGAGCATGTATCTTATGTGTACCAGCGTCGCGCAGATGATTTGCGAGCATGGTGATTGTTTATTTTATGTGGACCGCGTCGCATGGATGATTCGCGAGCGGGGTAATAGATCACATTAAATTAATAAATGAAATTCTAAAAGGACTTAAGCTTCGTTTTCTCAAAGTATTAAAGAGAATTGGCTTTTTCTTTGATAATTGCTCCATGTTGACTTCTTGATTGATTGCCTATCTGCGCGTGTTTATTTTGGAACGGGCTGAACGCCTCGGTAGATTAATAGATGCATCTTTAGGCGCACCGTCGACCCTCGGCAAGTGCACATTTATTTCTACTGGATCGGGCCGTCGCCTCGGTATGATTTGTGCATGCTTATGTTGCTGCCTGGATTTATTTAAGCTGTTACATGCCTCACTATGGCTCGAGATCATATTGTTAATAATGAAAAGAAACCTTGGAAATTTCCTATGAAGGAATTACGTGTTTACTTATTTCCTCTATTTGGATAAAAATCACGTTAGAGAATAAATCCACTGTTGATATGTATGTTGAGAATGAATAACTGTTGGACCATTAGAGTGTGTCGAAGTTGACCATCTCGTCTCTACCCCTTCGGGATTAGGCGGGACACTCACTGAGTACACGTTGATTACGTACTCATACTACACTTCTGTGCATTTTTGTTGCACAGGTATATATACACCTCTAGCAGCCTATTGGGCGTAGCAGCATGGATGGCACTGGGACTAGGTGAGCTGCATCATTTGAGGCGACCGCAACTAGGGTAGTCCCTTCCAGTGTACTGTATTTACTTTTCTCCCACTGTATCATGGGCGGATATTGTATTTTATTCTCTTATCAGTAGTTGCTCATGTACTTGTGACACCGGGTTTCTGGGATGTTTTACAGCAGATTTTTGCTAAGTTGTCATTATTTAAATTCGAATTCAAGTAATGAACTTTTATTTATAAAAATGGAAGGAAAAACCTTAGATTTTCAAAAGTATTAAAAGAGGAATTAAATGATAATTTAGTTGGCTGGCCTGACAGAGGTGTCCGGCGCCATCACGACCCTTAATGGATTTTGGGTCGTGACATAGTAAGTCTCTCAAATGAGGTAAGAAGTTATGAAATGAGACTCAATTAAACCCAAGATGAGAAGACCATTGTACTACGAACTTTATAAGGACCCTGAAATGTACGAAGTTGTATTACACTCATAAAGGACATTGACATGGGAACTTGGAATCTCATACCTGCGTGTCTGAATAAGAGTAGGGAACTTATGAGATTAATACTACGGTGACTTAAATCTCATAGTCGAATATATATTTGAGGGATAGATATATGAGGCATATATCCCTAAAGTTGCTAAATTCAAGACATGTGTCAATATCCAGGACATTCGCCTCAAGAAGGGGAGGGAGGGCCGTCGTGAGGCCACTTGAATACAATGAAATAAGAGTGAGACCATGTAGCTATGATGTTTGAATATTTTGTTGAAGACATGCATGGTCTAGAAAAGAGATAATGGGTAACATGACTCTCTCAAAAGATCTGCTAATGATAGACAATTAGTACCCCAAGAATGTGGAAGGTTAAGGAAGGTAAATTCTTCACACATGGCAATGTGAAGGATAGGGTCAACGATCCTAGAAAATAAGAGTATGTTTGTAAAGAGATTTTATACTTGTTAGAAGGTCAGGAGCAAGGGAACCCAAGAAAGTACCATAGGTCAAATGTGAAAGATTGCGACTTTTTAGAATAAGATAATAATAGATTTGTGATTTAACCAAAGTTCCGGGATATTAAGAAAGGCAGAACGAGTGGGAGAAATAAATGTGATGCTACAACAACCCAAGATGGTATTTGGGCCTGATGGAGAGCCTCTAAAGAATCTTACAAACAGATAAGTGTTAAGTGATATGCAGACAAACACACTTTCCCACGGATATCCTAATAAGAGTTAAGAGGTGAGCCGGATGAAATACCTAAGGTAAAAGACCACGTAACATATGGAAGAGTGCGTGGCTATTCACTAACTAGGAAGAATGAGGCGAGAAGAAATGGAGGGAAAACCTTTAAATTGAGATGGTCATGGTTATCATAAAATATCTTGCATTATAATGGTGGACTCTCTTATAGCGCAAGTGTTAATAAAAGTTATAAGGGACTAACTGCAATGCAACCAACTTGGGTGACACCAAATATCAACTAAAGGATCCAGAGATAGTTCATGTCTACATAAAATGGGAAGTGAGAATACTGATGGTGAAGTTGTGGTATTGTAAACTGATTGAAAACCATGCATAATGATATTACAAGTTCACGGGAGGCAAACAAATGTGTGGCTCAATAAGGCTATCAATTATGTAATATGCGTAAAATAGAATGGGAATGAAAGTTCCAATTATAAGGAAAAAATGGTACTAGCATATTGTCCAGGCCAAAGGGTGATCAATAAGGGAAAGACAACATAATCTAACCAAAGGGCAAATGTAAGGTTCAGAATAGATTGAAAGAGGATGAACACTTGTTACGGACCAGACATGTTTAGCATGGTAACTCCTAAGACGCAATATCAGGGAACTCTTTTGGTAGCTACAATATGGGGAATGAGGTGAGTTACTCATCGAGGATAGAATCAAGTGGACTAAGTCTTACACTTAAAAGAAAAACCAAAAGTCATTGTTGAAGAATCGAGGAGGATCTAAAGTTTCAGAGAATGCCCTTCTCGGGCCAGTGACCCTTCCTAAATTATATACACATAAAGGGTGTTAATATGTATTTTGGGCAGTATTTAACCATAAATAGGGATTGTGAGAATATTCACATGGGAAGTAGTGCGGTTTCGTAAATTCTATAAGGCACATATGGGGAGAAGAGGTTGGATAAGAAAGGTCAGAGCACAATGTTACCTTATATTTGGTGCAATGTCGTGTAGGGTGGTGTTATCAGGGTATGTGTGCAAGTTAGCAGGTGTTATTCATTTGGACAGAAGGTCATAGGAGAAAACTCATTTAGTGATATCTTTTGTTGAGAATTTTGAAGAGTTAGTAGCAATTATTCACATGAGATTCTAACCATATCAGGGAAATTATAGTAGAACTCAATTCATGGGAGGTCTTATGTAAGAGGAATATGATAAAGATGTTCCACTAATGATGCAACGTGTTAAGGTGATAGTTTATGCCTCCAGGAAACTCAAGAATCAAGGGAAAAAATTTTTACTTAGAAATTGCAGCAGTGGTATTTGCATTAAAGATTTGACACCATTGTTGGTATAGGGTCCATGTTGATATAGTCACGGACCATAAGAGCCTTCAATATATTTTCGAACAGAAAGAATTTAATTTGAGGATGAGAATATAGTTGGAGTTACTCAAAGGTTACGACATCGATATTCTATATCACCCGAAAAAATCCAATGTTGTGGCAGACTTTGTGGCAAAATGTACGAACTGTCGGCAAGTGAAGGCCGGACAATAAAGGCCTAGAGGATTGTTACAATGAATAGAAATTTTAATGTGGAAATGGGAAATGATCATTATGGGGTTTTTTTTGGTAGGATTACCGCGCACTATATGCAAGTTTGGCCCAATTTGGGTAATTATAGATCGACTTAGTATGCTCAGTTGTACATCAAGGAAGTAGTCAGACTTCACAGCACTCCAGTTTCTACTATCTCGGATTGAGGGGCTCAGTTCACAGCAAACGTTTGGAGGAAATTTCAGCAAGGTTTGGGTACTTAAGTAAATCTCAATTCGTCTTTCAATCCGCAGAGTGACGGTCAGGTAGAGCGGACTATTCAGACGCTTGAAGATATGTTGCGAGCTTATGTTCTAGCCTTCAAAGGTAGTTGGGATAACCATTTGCTGCTTGTCAAGTTTACTTACAGTAATAGCTTTCACACTAAGTATTCAGATGGCCCTATTTGATGCATTGTATGGAAGGAGGTGTAGATCTTCGATTGGGTGGTTCGAGGTTGGTGAAGCAGAACTGTTAGGGCCACATCTTGTGCATCAGTCTATGGAAAAAGTTAAAGTCATTCAGGAGAGGACGAAAACTGCTTAGAGTCCTCGGAAATCCTATGCAGACATGCGTCGATGAGAATTGGAATTCCAAGTAGATGATTGGGTATTCTTGAAAGTATATCCCATGAAGGAAGTCATGCAATTTGGGAAGAAAGGGAAATTGAGCCCAAGGTATGTTGGTCCATATCGGATCGCTCAAAGGATAGGACATGTGGCTTATAGGCTAGAATTTCCTTTTGAGATGTCATTAGTGCACTCGGTGTTCCATGTGTCTATGTTAAAGAAAGTAGTTGGGGATCCATCCACCATCGTACCAATTGAGACTATCAAGGTCAATGAAGAGTTATCGTATGAAGAGGTTCCGATTGCTATTGTTGATAGGCAACTCCGAAAATTGAGGAACAAGGAAATTGCTTCAGTTAAAGTATTATGGTGAAGTCAACAAGTTGAGGAAGCCACGTGGGAAGCGGAAAAAGGAATGAAAGGGAAATATCCCCATCTATTCGAACAAGTCTAGTAGTTGCGAACGATTGTCTTTAAGCAATTTGAGGTAGTGTTCAGATTTGTGCAAAGGCACCCCATTTTCCTGAAATTGCCTTATTTCTGTAACTTCCCAATGTGTGCCAGATTGCAAATGTTGTTTCTATTTGGGTAATGTGCAACCCTTGAAGTAAATGAAAATTTTGAGAAACTTATGTGGTAGGTAAGTGATTAATGATAGTGTAGATTGGTAATGATTAATTGAAGCATTTCTGGCATGTTAAAGTGATTGGATTGTATGGGGCTCATTGAAGTGACCCAGTTGTGTGCAAGTAAATGGCATTGGTTGAACCATGTGAAATTTGTGGTGTAAAGAGAATGAACTACGTGTAAGTTGTTTAAAGTGTATGAATATGTACAGGTTATCGAGGAAATGAATTGTAGACCATTTGTAGGGATAACAGAAACTGTGTAATAGTCTTGGAAATATGTTTCGAGGGCTCTCTGACATGTAGATAGGCCTAATTACAAAGGAAACTCTGGCTAAATTTTCGGAAATTTATGGAGTTAGACAAATTCGTGGCTATTGATATATTTCATGATGTGAACAAGATGAAGTTACATAAGGATGGCTAGTGCACGGACGTCAATCCTCATTCGAGGACGAATGATCCTGGGGGGGGAGAATGTAAGGCCGCGGAAAAATTTTTTCGAGTAATTTAAGATTTTGTCGTGCCAAGGTAGGCTAAATTATTTTATTTCGTGTGCAAATGAGGATTTATGATATTATGGATATCAATTGGATATGGTAATAAGTATATAGGTTTTATTATAAGTTATTTGGGGTCTAAGGATAGGCCTAAGTCTAAGCCAAGTTTGAAAATTGCATATTAGACGAAATCTGTAAATGAGTGTGCATAATACCTTACTTTGAACGATCATATCTCCTATTATATAAGGAGTTGTGTGGTGAACAACCTATCCAATTAAAGCCCTTTGAGTCTAGTTTTCAACGCAACAAACCGTTTGTTATTTGGAAGTGCATAGAGAAAGTTATGACCATTTTACTGGGTATCTATCACTAGCGCGCCCAGGTGCGCGGCAGCGCTAGTGGGCGCGCATATTGCGAAGCATTCTGCCTTTGGACGCGCATATTAGCGCGCCCAGGTGCGCCGCAGCGCTAGTGGAAGGCTTGTAAATACCCCTAAAGACTGGAAATAAGAGAAGTTAAGATATCTCTCAAGCTTAAGGGTTTCTCTACACCCCAACTCGACCAAGGCATCTAATTCCACGCCAAAGGTGAGTTTTTAAGTGTGTTTTCATGGAGATTTCTCTTCTCAATTACTAGTTACAACATGATTTTGGTTGGATTTCATAGGATTCTTCAAAACCTCAAGAACACCCCAAAGTTGTCTTTTAAGATTTGGTCTACAAGAGGTAATCCTACACCTTAGACGTACATATATGGAGTTATTATGGAATTATGAGTATGAATCAGGTATTACAACCTATGGTATGGTAATTGGAAGCCATAAATTCCCACTTTAAATACATGACCATGGTAGGGATTTAAAGATGATTATTCGATGTAATTTTGTTGGTTGGGTGTGAATGGTTGATCACATATGTGATGTTAGGAGTATAAATTATTGAAGAAAAATAGTGGGATGAATTGTTGGTTAATAGTGATAATTGGATGAACCAATATTATAGATATGAGCTGGAAAGATTTATACTTACAAGGTGTTTGATAATATGCCTAAATGGCATAAGTTATGGAATTTTCTACTAATATTGGTCCTATTGAATGTTGTATTGTAGATTGAAGTTGTTTATGTGTATTGGAACATTGTAGTATCATTAAGGGGGAAAATCCCAGGTATGTATGGCTAACTTTAACCTTTGTAAAGTCAACTTGTTTGGAGTACAATAAATTGGTACGTGTTATTTATGTGAACTATTTGTGAATTTTGGTTGTTTCACGGGTGTCAAGGCAAGATTGCCTATGTCATGAATTCTTGTGATTAATATTTCTTGAACGTTGTTGGTTAAGTTTTTCCAATATAATGGTGTAAGTAATTGGCAATAAACCAAGTGTGATTGTGAAAGTGTTATGTGGCAAGAGTTGAGAAACAAATGATGGAAGGAAATCATAAATGATGCAATTGGAACAACTGTGGTAATAACATATTTCGCTTGTTGTGGGTAATTATTGTGGTGACTTAAATTGCATATGAGTTGTTGAATATGATGGAAATGGTATTGATAACTGCAGAAAATCTTGTGAATTGTTGTGGTTGCTCTTTGAGAATTATTGTTGTTGTTCTATGTGAATTGTTGTTGTTGTGTTTTTTGTGAATTGTGACTTGTACGGTGGAATCAGGTTGCACGCCGCAACACGAAGTAAAAAGGTGTGAGTTTTGGTGATAAGAGTGGTCGAGGTAATAAGGGTGGAAAAGTGATCGAAATCACTATTGAAATGAAATTATGAAAAAGATGGTGAAATCATTGATGTGAAAATGTTGAAGGGGAAAAAGGAGAGATTGTAAACTTGTTTGGCTTGCTTGTACCTTTCATGTGCATTTGATTGATGATTCTATTACTGTTTGTTATCTATGTAGTGATTGATCTTACTTGGGGTAAAGTTTGTTCATACATACCAGTACAATTCAAATGTACTGACGTCCCTTTTGTCGGGGGCGCTACATTCGTGTTATGATTGTAGCTGGTTCAATAGCAGGTGATTCAGCCCATCGACAGTAGTGTCTCCTCTCCATCCCATCAGTTCCATTGGTGAACCCCACTTCCTCTTGGGGTCATGTGTGGTTCATGCCACCTTCTTTTGAGTTTATTGTGTATTGTAAGGTATAGCCGGGGCCTTGTCGCCGGCAAGTATTGGTTGAGTTCCTAGTATTCATAGAGGCTCCGTAGACACAATGTGGGTGGTGTATAAAAGTATTTTGGGTAGTAACTGTACGGTTCGAAATCGTGGTCCACGTTGGTAAATGTTGTATGTATTTTTGTAAGTACTTGGTATTAAATGTTGGAATTGATAAAAAGTAGAAATGAACTCAAGTTGTAAGTTTATGCTTAAGTCTTAAATTTCTATTTCAAAAGAATAATGTATATTGGAATCACGGGGTAACGCGTGGGATAGGAAAGGCAATTCCAGCTCCGCTTGATTGGGGTCCTCCGGTTGAGCGTCGGTCGTGTCCCTCAGTTTTGGCGCGTGACAGTTAAGCTCTACCTCCATCTGCATAATGCTATCTACATGCCTTCCGAGGTTAAGCTCTACCTCCATCTGCATAAGGCTATCTACCTTCCTTTCGAGACTAAGCCATGTCTCCATCCTGCATAAGGCTACTCATCTGCCTTTCGAGACTTAGCATTGTCTCCATACTGCATGGCTTAAATATCGCCACTCTATTCTTCGAACGGCTGCAATATCGCCACCTGCATTTAAATCCTCATCTTTGGCTGAAAGATCGCCACCCTTTGCATTCATCGGCTGAAAGATAGCCACCTTCTCATGGGCTAAAACATCGCCAACTTATTCAAAGGCGTCATAGTTCGGAGGCACCATCTGCATAGCCCGAGAACACCATTTCATGGCCTGCGAATCTTTACTTATGCTCTTCATGGCCCAGGATATCATGGTCTGAGGACGTCATCCTAACCGTACAAAGACAGCATTCATGGTCCAACAGGAACTTGCATCATGTTTAAATTATGCACAATATACTTGTAGGTAAACCGGCTAGCAAATGTCTGTCTCAGCAGGAGCGATCTCGCTCCGGTTCCCACAACCTGTCCGACTCCAAACACCTTTTCAAATCTAATCATCGCATCCGTTCTTTCTAGAATCTCCATAGACACACTCCGTCAATGGTTCCTGAACTACATATGACCTGATTCCTGTAAAACTAGGGATATGTAGGCAGCTCAGAAGCCAGGGCTCGGTCAAAATTCTTTCCAATCGCCAATCCGGTCAAAATTGGCCATCATGTCTTTACCCGATAACTCTTTCATCCTCCTCGGGTAAAGAGGGGCAGCTGTTGATACCCAATTTTTCCCTATGCATTTTCATACCCAAAATACTTGCAAAATAACATACATGTGCATATATAAGCACACCAAATGATTTTGGGCATTTTAATAATTTTTAAACCAATTTATTGCTTATTTTTACACCATAAAATCCAATAAATTATTCCCAAAATTATTTTTTTGGTGAACAATTTATTTTATTCTCATATTTACACAAAAAATATAGCTAACATTATTTTTTCATATTTTTACAAATTCATTTGTTATTTTTAAAACTAAATTACATGTAATTGTAATTTTAGCCCACTTTAGGATTTAATAGAATTTTAATTAAAAAATCCATCCCAATATTTTTGTACTATTTACTGATTTAGTACCTTTAATTTGCTTTTTAAAATATTTTTACTATTTTTATAAAATAATAGGGGAAAACTGGCTATTTCAATTGTAGCCTCAATTCATTTCAATTATAACCACAATTCCATTTCAATTTAAGCCTAAAATCAATCCAATTTCGAACCCAAATTGGACCAGCCCAATACATTTAAACCCAGCCCCTTGACCCACCCGCCCGAAAATCCACTTAATCCAGGCCGTTGATCCTTTTGATTAGTGGCCACTATTAATTCATTCCTTTTTTAACTTCACCTACCCCAACCCTAATCCCCATTTCTCTTAGACAGCCTCCCCCAAACTCTCTTCTCTCTCAAACACTCAAAACCGTAATCGCCTCCCACGTCTTCTCCGACCATTACCTCAACGGAGTCCAGGGCTTCTCTGGCCATGGACGGCCTGTGCTCACCTTCCTTCACTCCTAAGCCATGGGTGTTCGAGATTTTGAGGTCTGACCCCGACGGCATCCTTTCAGATCCTCTACAGATCCGTGGTTCTATGGCCTCTCCGGCCTTGCTCCGGCGTGTTCAAGGTTCAGGAGCCTATCTCTGGCCATCTCCGACTCGAGACCAGACTTTCTTCCAAGACTTCTCATTTCTACGGTTTCTCTGAAACTCTAAACTTATTCGAGGTTTGCTCTGGTTGTTTTCTTAGATCTATACTATATATGTGCTACATTCGATGTTTTAAGCTTTTTCCCCAATTTTCCTTTCAAAATTAGTTTGTTTTCAATTTAGGGTTTCTGAAAAAGTCTTAAAATGATTTCTATTTCTTCTTCTTCTTTTCTTTGTGTGAATCTGTCTGTGCCGTGTTCTTATGTTCCCTCTTCCAACTCGCATGTTCTTTTTCTCTTGTGTTCTTATGTTTGCCGTATTATGTATGTTCTTCTATTTTTGTGCTATGTTTTTTCTTCTACTGGTTTCTACAGCATGTTTTTACATGTCTATCTTATATGTCCCTTTACTATATTTTTACTGAGCTTTTAATCCTTGTTTGCCTTTACTGGACCTTTGTTTGAACTCTAAGCATGTGTCATCTACTGTTTCCCTAAGCTTACATCGCCTCTTCTCTCCTGAACTTGTTTGAGTGACAAGCTTTGCTTAAACGAGTTCCCTGTGTTTCAAATCAGTTCCTACATTCCGTTTTGCCTTGAACCTACAGCTCTCTTTGTTTGTTTTCTCATAAGTCTCTGAAAGAGACTACTGAGCCAGTTCTATTTGGTGTTTTTTCTTCTATGCATCTGATTCGAGTCAGAAAACCTAGTATTTGATGGTTTTTTGGCAGGCTTGACTCTGTGTTTGGGCTAGGGTTCCATTCAGAACCCTTGACTCTCTTTCAGACTCATTCTGAGTCTATGAACCTGACCTTCTTGGTTACTCTGATTTCTTGCTAGTTTTATGACAACTGTCTCTTGTCTCATATGCATGTATGCTTTATATGTGATAAATTCTCCTTTCAAAAGGTCCTTGCCAACTAATTAATTGATTTCCAATCCCTTTTATGATCCCTGATTGATTGTTATTGATTTCTCTAATTGACATTCCCTTTCCCCTTTTCCTGACCTGGTTCCTTCAAACAGAGCCTGTCACTTTGATTTTACTGGCTGTTGATTTATTGCCTTTCCTTATTTTTCCCAAACCGTATGCTACTAGACTCTTGCCTTAAATAATGTCTCTATGTATTTACCCCTGTTATATTACTCTGGAAAAGGTTTTTAAATTATTCCCTTTCCTTAACCAAAGGGAAACAACTTGGGATTGATTTTCAAAATTATTTTCTTACCTTTTTCATACTTGTCTTCTGCACTATAATAGGGTCTACCCTTTTGCACTAAAGGAGAGGTTTACACACGGGTTTTACACACTTGAATACTGATTTCTTTCACAATTAAAATCCTACCCTCTTCTTCCCTATGCATCTATTATGTGCTTTTTGAAACAACTTCGAGTTTTCTTCGAGCCCTTCAAGTGTTCTGCTGAGAACTTATGTCTGCTCCGACTGTGATTACTTGCTGTGATTGCTCTATTGTCCTGCTTTCTTTTTTTTACTTTGCAACTGGTATGTTCTTAGTTAAATAATGCTCCTTCACTATGTGTTTACTTCCTAGTCTGTTATGCTTTCCTTCACTATGTGTTTATTTCCTAGTCTGTTATGCTTTCCTTCACTATGTTTCTGCCATTACTGTGCTTATGTGAATGCTTTTCCCTTTTTTCCCCTTTGTGTGTGAGTTGTAATTCGAGACATAGCAGCACTTTACATTGCTGTCAATGACTCTGAACTGGGATCTTTGAACCCCTAGCTCAATCAATTCCCACTACTCTTCCCCTTTATGTGTTTGAGCCTTGGCTTTGGTATGATTGTGACGACCCGACATGTCATCTCATGTAATTCCATCCCGTTTTCCCCGTTATATGCTTATTCATGTTTCAATATGTGCACTTGGTGAATTTGGGTCATTTCGGATCGAGTTTGGTAGGAAATGGGACAACTAGTCTCTTTAAGAAAGGATTAGTTTGAAAAAGTTAACCGGATGTTGACTTGTGAGTTAGAGAGCTCGGAATTTATTTCCGGTGATTCGGTTAGCTTCGAGGGATGATTTGTGACCTAGGAGTGTCAACGGAATTGAATTTGGAGGTCCGGTGTAGAAATAGGCTTGAATTGGCGAAGTTTGAATTTTGGCGAATTCCGGTTGATAGGTGAGATTTTGATCCGAGGGTCGGAAAGGAATTCTGATAGTTGTAGCAGCTTCGTTAGGTGATTTTGGATATGTCTACAAATTTTCAGGTCATTCGGACGTTGTTTGTTCGGGTTTTTGATCGAATGTGCAATTCGGAAGTTTTTAAGAAACTTAGGCTCTGATTTGATGAAAATTGAGGATTTTGAGGTTAACAATAGTGTTTTGATGACTCGAACAAGTTTGAATAGCGTTATAGGATGTATTGTACTTTTGGTTGAGGTCCCGAGGGCCTCGGGGTGATTTTGGGTGGTTAAACGACAAATTTGGATGTTTGTTGCAGGTCTGGTGTATATGGCGTCTGGTATTTCCGCATCGCGGAAAAGTAGCTGCATAAGCGGCTCCGCAGATGCGGCTGTTTGTGTCGCAGAAGCGGTCCTTGATGGACCTGGTCAATTCCGCAAAAGCGGAAGTTTGGACGCGTAAGCGGTTCCACAAAAGTGTAAAAAGCACCGCAGAAGCAGTAGCAGGGAAACCGCAGAAGCGGATGTCTGATCGCATAAGCGATTCCTGGGGAATTTAGTGAGAACCGCATGAGCGGCCAATAGGCCGCAGAAGCGGTCCCGCATAAGCGGTAGCGGGACCGCATAAGCGAAAATCGCTGAAGGATTTTAATGAATCAGTGTTCGCGAATTTCAGAGATAAGAAAACATTTTAGACTTCGGGAGAGGCGATTTTGGGCGATTTGGAGAGGATTCGAAGGGGTTCCATCAGTTATTAATTTGTAGCCTCGAATTATGTTGTTATGGTGTAAAAACAAGAATTAAACACCGAAAATTTAAGGAATTAAGGGTTAAAATGGTGGTTAGGGCTTGAAACCTAAGAAAGTGTAAACTTGGAATTTGAGGGGTCAAATGGACTCCGATTTTGATAAATTTGATATGTATAGACTCGTGGCAACACGAGGAATCGAGTGATGTAAATTTTGGAATTTTTCGAGAAGTGGGCCCGAGTCTCGGGTATTGCCAACTTTGTATTTTTTGGTGTTTTTCGAGTTATTTCGATTGGGTTATGTTTCTTTAGCATATAGTAATGTATTCATTGTGGTTTTGACTAGATTCGACGCGCGAGGAGGTCGATTCAAGAGGAAAGGGAATTGCGGACTAGTCTTGCGACCGGTTTGAGGTGAGTAATAGATGTAGATGATGACCTGAGGGTTTGAAACCCCGGTATATCACATTGTGACGCTATGTTGAGGCGAGACACGTACTCTATGGTGAGTACGGGGTCGATTGTGATTGAGGACTGTAGCCTAGTCCGACCGAGTGATGTTGTACTATATCATTGGCTAGAAATTAGCTGGTAAACCTCCCACTTGGATGGTTATGGATATATTCGGGCTATATGCCAGTTATTTGGATCCCGTAGGGATTATTATCACTGTTTGCATGATGTATAACATGTTTTCATGATATCAGTCCTGAGTTAAATATCGTCTCGAAATGGCTAGTAAAATTCTAAGGTTCTAAACACATAATTATAATTTCTGATAATTGGAACGAAAAATGGTAAATTTGACTGTGCCCGTGTGGTTTGCATGCATATAGCTGGACTGATAATGGATCGGGCTGTACGCCGCAGCGGTGTGATATTGATATTGCGCTTGGGCTGTAGGAGCCCCTCCGGAGTCTGAACCCCCCGCAGTGAGCGTTGGGTACCCAATGGATCGGGGTACGCGCCGTAGCGGTCATGTGCATTGCATTGCATTCATACATCTATACCTGCATGTGCTATCTGTCATTAATTGTTGTTATTACATTGTTAAATGTGTAGAAGTATTGGTTATAGCTTTGCATTGTTGTATTGCGGGATTTCTCACTGTCAGTCATTATACATGTCTATTACCATTGAGTTGGAAGTACTCACTTTACTCCCTGCACCATGTGTGCAGATTCAGGTACCCCAGGAGTTTAGCTAAGCTTTTGCTGATATCAGGGTTTATTCGGAGTTGTCGAGGTAGTTGCATGACGTCCGTAGGACCCGACTCCTCCCCTATCCCTATTATTATCTTTTTGCAGCTTTTGAAACTATGTATTATTGGAGTCTTATTACATTGTATTGTTAGAGGCGCTAGACTCATGACCCCCCCAGGTCTTTGGGAGTTTATTCCGTATTATCGTGATATTCAGCTTATTTCTATCTAGCAGTTTATACTTTAAGCTTTGGTGCTATCAATGATATTCAAATAATCGGTTTTGAGCTTCATGCTCGGGATGAGAGTGTAAATGGTCGGGCTTGCCTAGCAGTTGTGTTGGGCGCCATCACGACCGGGATTGGGGTCGTGACAAGTTGGTATTAGAGCCTAGGTTACTAGGACTCATGAGTCATGAGCCGGTTAGTAGAGTCTCGCGGATCGGTACGGAGACGTCTGTATTTATCCTCGAGAGGCTGCAGAACTTTTAGGAAACACTTAATATTCTTAGACTCTTATCGTATGGCTTTGATGTTCTGAGAACTAAATTTCTACATTCTATTCTCTCGCAGATGGCGAGAACTGGTGCTACTGGACGTGGCGGACAACTACCATTGCCACCTGCTAGAGGCCATGGACGCGGCCGTGGCCGTGGTCGAGGTCGAGCAGCAGGGGCAGCACCAGTTGACCCACCAGATGCCCCTATTCCGGACCAGCCTCCAGCTGTTGATGCTCCAGCAGCACCTGTTCTTGCACCGGCAGTGCCTATTGTGATTCCTGGTCTTTAGGAGTCTTTAGCTCAGATCTTATCTGTCTGCACTGGTCTGGCTAAGGCAGTTTCAGCCTCTACTGCTGTAGCTACTTCTCAGACGGGGGGTGGTCATCAGACCCCCGCAGCTCGCACACCCGAGCCAGTCGTACAGGGATTACAGGCACCAGAGGATGCCCCAGCTCAGCCAGTTGTTCCGGTTGCTCTAGTTGCGCCAGCCGCACCAGCTTCAGGGTATGTAGTTCCAGTGATGCCAGACGATGAGCAGCGTCGGTTAGAGAGGTTTGGTAGACTTCAGCCTCCGACATTCAGCGGTACTGAGGGCGAGGATGCCCAGGGATTTCTGGACAAGTGCCAGCGCATGCTTCGCACTGCAGGGATCTTAAAGTCAAGTGGAGTGTCTTTTACCACCTTCCAGTTCTCAGGGCCAACATTTACATGGTGGGAGGAGTTCGAGAGGCGTAGGCCTGTAGGGGCAGTACCCCTTACTTGGCAGTAGTTCTCCACTCTCTTTTTGGATAAGTATGTGCCGCAGTCTCGCAGAGAGGAGCTGCGCCGACAGTTTGAGTGGTTGATCCAGGGTGATATGAGAGTGACCCAGTACGAGTTGAGGTATACGCAGTCGGCTAGACATGCTACTAGGATGATCCCGACAGATCGGGAGAGGATCAGGAGGTTTGTGGATGGCCTCAACTATCCGATTCGTATTTTGATGACTAGGGAGAGGATGGTAGCAGCTTCATTAGAGGAGGTAGTTGATATGGCTCGTCAGATTGAGACAGATCGTCGCCGGGAGCGTGATGAGAGGAGGCCAAGAGGCCTCGAGGTTCAGGTAGCTAAAGTGGTGCTCTATCTAGGGGCCAGTTCTAGCATGGCAGAGGTCGTTCTTTCAGGCATACTCAGACAGGTTTCCCAGAGTACAGTGGGTATTTTATCGGCCGTGACCGACAGGGATATCAGCAGGGCCAGTCTTCACTCAGTGCTCTTCCAGCTCAGAGTTCTACTCCTGCCTCTTCAGTCCAAGGTTCATCTGCAGCAAGGGGTTCCCATCAGTCCCCTTCTCCAGCATCGAGTAGATGTTATGAGTGTGGTGAGTTTGGCCACCTGAGGAGAAAGTGTCCTCGACTTCGTAGTGGTCGGTCTCATCAGAGGGATCAGCCCTCCTCTTCTACTCCATCTACTTCAGCACCATCCGAGTCAGGTAGGGGTGGGGGTCAGACAGCTAGGGGTCGCCCTAGGGGTGGAGATCAATCGAGCGGTGGTCAGGCTCGATTCTATGCGCTTCCATACAGGAGAGACGTTGTTGCATCCGACGCGGTTATCAGAGGTATTATCTCAGTTTTCCACAGGGATGCTTCTGTTTTGTTTGATCCCGGGTCTACATACTCCTATGTGTCCTCATATTTTGCCCATCATTTGAGTACGACCCATGGTTGTCTTGCCTTGCTTGTGCATGTATCTACACCGATGGGTGATACTATTGTTGTGGATCATGTATATCGATCTTGTCTTGTTACTACTGGGGATCTGGGGACCTGAGTTGATTTGCTGTTGTTGGTCATGGTGGATTTTGATATGATTCTGGGTATGGATTGGCTATCCCCGTACCATTCTATTCTGGAATATCATGCCAAGACAGTTACATTGGCCATTCCAGGTGTTTCGAGGATTGAGTGGCGTGGTTCGACTGATTATGTTCCCAGCAAGGTGATTTCCTTTTTAAAGGCCCAGCGGATGGTTGGGAAGGGATGTTTATCATATTTAGTATTTGTGAGAGATGTTGGAGCTTAGACTCCTAGTATTGATTTTGTTCCAGTTGTGCGGGATTTCCCAGATGTGTTTCCAGCAGATCTGCCGAGCATGCTGCCGGACAGGGATATTGATTTTGGTATCAATCTGGTGCTGGGCACTCAGCCCATCTCCAGTCCCCCCTATCGTATGGCACAAGCTGAGTTAAAGGAATTGAATGAGAAACTTCAGGAACTCATAGATAAGGGGTTCATCCGCCCGAGTGTGTCACCGTGGGGTGCACCGGTCTTGTTTGTTAATAAGAAAGATGGTTCAATGAAGATGTGTATTGATTACAGGCAGCTGAACAAGGTAACAGTGAAGAACAAGTATCCTCTACCGCGCATTGATGATTTGTTTGATCATCTCCAGGGAGCAAGGGTATTCTCGAAGATTGATCTTCGTTCAGGTTATCACTGTGAGCACGTGATTTTTACCATAAGCAAATTATCCCAAAAATGTCAAATAAAATAATTTTTACAATTTTTAGGAATTTTGTTGCATTTTTCGCATAATAACTCATATTAAAAATACAAAAATATGCATATGCATTAAAATTTTTAATTTTTACATTTTTTTTATTAATGCATTTTGGAAAAAACAAATGGAAGAAAAATCAAAAATAGTTCATTTTAGCTTTTATTGTTTTAATTGAAAATTACTACAAAATGGTTAAATAATTTTTAGAGTTTAATTAGAATAATTGTTAAGTTTAATTTCAATTTTATAAAATCAAGAAAAATACAAAAATATACTTATACATATATACACAATGTATTGGGCCAAAAACACCCCAAAATACCCTAAAAATACCCAGCCCAAAACAAATACGACCCACCCCAATACCTGGTCTCTACATTTCGGAATCCAAACGACGTCGTTTAGTTATAGGAGATCTGGACCGTCGAATTCTTGATCTAACGGTCGAGTTGCAAGACGGTTCACCTGATAAAACGACGACGTTTTAAGCCGTTAGATCTGGACCATTCATTTGTTTGATCTAACGGGCAAGATTGAACCATCCATAAGTTAAAACGACGTCGTTCCATTATTATAATATCAGACCAGTCAATATATCTTAAAACGACGTCGTGTGGGGTTATTTGATCCAATCTCAACCGTCTATACACTTTGATCCAACGGTCCTCAAACTATTATGAGATATACATAAAAGTGTCCGAAGCTTAGCCAAAGTATAGAGACATAGAGTCTCCTTCATCGTATCTCTATAGTTCGCCGGCAAGATCGTCGCCGGTAAACACCATCACTTCCGTTGCCTCCCAGATTTACACCCTAGAAAGCTTTGAACCTCCTCTCTTCACTCCCATAAATATCTGCCCTCGAATCAGTCTCCAGACCTTCGAATATCAATTTTTGTGTCGCCGGAACCCTACTCCAGCGAACACAGTTGAGTCCAAATAAACCCATTTTTACACCACAGAACCGCCTTGGCCCCCTCTACACTAATCTTGTAGTGTCTTGGCTCGTATGTAGCTAGAACTACTCGAATATCAATTTCAAAATTTTCTGGCCCTAATTCCATGCATCAATCTTCATGATTTCTTGACTGTAACATCCCCAACCACATGAGTTCCTATGAAAACACATGGTTCGGGATGTTACGTGTCAAGAATCTCGAAAGGTTTATTCAAATCCGTCGGTTGGAATTCCTCCATTGTAGCAGTAAGTTTTCTAGTTCATTTTGTGTAATTTCTCTTTCTTCTTCTCTCCTGAATTGGTCAGTCATGAAATCTTGTTGGTTCTGACTGTATTTAGTCACAATGCTGAGTTAAATCTTTAGCAATAATTTTAACAGTTTTAATTCACTGTTAGTTTAGTTAAAATTAGTAAATTTGTTTGTTATCGATTATCTTTTAATGTCATTTTAGATAATAAGTCATATAGGTAGTATTGATAATATTATGTCAAATGATTGTTCGAATGTTCACATCTTTACTTCTCTGGTTATATTAGACCTTCTAGTTAATTTATTTGTTTAAATTGGTTTGGACTCATTAAGTGATTAGCTGGTTTGAAATTTAATCTAGGATTGATTTGAAAGTCTGCTCGTTTAGTTGGTATAATTGGTTATAGTTGATTCTAGATGGCACTAGGATTAACTGCAGTAAAATAGCAGAGTTAAAATTTGTAGTAAGTAACTAAATGGGAACAGTAATTTTAAGGGATTCTAAGGGTCTTATGGGTATGAGAAAAGGGTAAAATCTTTTAGTATAGTAAATCCAAAACTAGGATAAGGGTAGTATAGGCTTTGTACATCAAAGGGAACCTTCCAAGACCTTCTTAAATGGGGTCTTAGTATAAGTCATAATTTTTGGGGTTGGTTACTTGGGCAATAAGTCAGAAATTGAGTGGTTGAAAGGAAAATAAAGAGGGTCTTATAGTAAAAATAGTTTTTAAGGGGCTGCCCTAATTTATCCTGATAAAAGGGCATGTAATGACTTGTAAAGGGGGGTTCCAGGAGCTGAAAAGGAGAGATCTAAAAAATACTGCTCATTCTCTCATTTTTAGAAGTCACATTTTAGGTCCAGAAGCTTTTGAGTTCACTCTTTTGATTTCAGTCCAGTTCTTTTTATATTCGAATACAAAAATAAATAAAAAAATAAATAAATCCAGAAAAACCAAAAAAAAAAATGACTGTTCTATTGGATTCCAAGCAGTCATGAGATTTCCCTTATAGTGTTTTTGTTAAATTTTGGTTTGAAAATCAGTTGTAAGCTGGTTTTGGAATATTTTGCTGGGTACAGTGTCTCTTTAGTGATACTTTGGTTGATTTTGGGTTATCCTCTTTGTTTTCAACTGAATTCTAAGTGTCGCTGGTGTCTCGAAGTATGCTTGGGTCTGTTTTGAAGTTGGTTCAAGGGGATCCTTTCTTTCGACTGGTTTTTCAAATATCTTTTAAGGCTATCCTTCAGTTTTCTGGGCTGTATATTTGCTGCTGTTGGTTATGGCAAAGTGCTGCTGTTTTGTTAACTGATTGTTGCTGATTCTTCTTCTTCATCATCTATTTCACCATTTCCAGGTATTCATCCAAAACTTCATTGATGTAATGTGGATTTGAAGCCCGTGACAATGCTATAGAAGTTGTTGTTGGAAGTCCAATTCTCATATATTTGGTTTGTTCAGTTTTAGCTATGAAATGCTTTGTTATTTAAATTTTTAACCCAGTCTGTAATAAATTATGTTAAACTGTAAATCAGTCCTTGTATTTGTATGTTTGGATGATGACTTTAGTTTGCATTCGAATCCTCATTGTTAGTATGAAATCAGAAACAGAAATAGCCTGGGCCATTAATTTTCGTTTTGTAGTTTAGTTGCTCACCCTTTAAATTTGTGGCATCATTTATTGGGTATCAAGCACGAAAGCAACGGCTGGTATTGAGGAAATCAAGTGGGTTTGAACCTAAAATAATTTTATTCTGTTACTTTAAGTGTTGTTAGTAATTACTGTCAATCATGCTAAATAATTTAGTTCAATGGGAATAACTGCTGGTCTAGAGATATCACATCGGGCTTATCAAGAGTAATTCATCTTATGAAAATGATTATTGTGAATGTGAACCAAGTAACTGAGTTTCACCCTTTTAAATCTCTAGCAGTTCGTTACATTTAATCAGGTTATTTTGAGCAATTTGCTTGAATTCTCGCGTTTGTGGCTTTTGGGGGAAAAGATCATGAATCTAGCTTTGTACTCGAACCCACCACTATTGGGAATCGATCCCAGGACCTCTTCTGTTAGGTCAGGCCAAGGTGGGCAATTGAAGTTACATGAATGGGCATTGGGCCAACATTTTGGGCCTAATCTAGATCCTTCTTCAGTAGTTCTGTGAATAATTCAAATTGGACTTTGGGTTGAGATTTTTCCTTCACGTTAGGGGGAAAACGTGGTTAGATAATATACTATACTTTAGATTGGCCTTTAATAAAATAACGAGATGAGCCTCGCCAAATAGAAACAATTGCGGGGCCCTCGAATAATTATAAAAATTAATTTAGAATATGGGAGGGCCATTTAGTGAATTTCATGGCCTTCCCCAAATAATAATATTGCGATAGAAGCTTTAGACGCATTTTAACTAAAATTACCTCCTTAAATTCGGGTGGGCATTGATTGCGACCCAAATCCAAATCTCGGCGAAGTCGAAATGTGTTAATAACCACGTGTACACTGGTGGTGACGTGGTTAGAAATGCATTTTCACGATGTCGTAATTCTTAATAAAACAAATAATAATTAAAAATGGCTTAAAATTTGGTGATGAGCCTCTCCGAACAAAGAATAATTGCGGGGCCCTCAATAATTGATTATTAAAAATGGTTAGAATTTGGAGGGGCTGTTTAGCGAATTTTAACGGCCTTTCTCAAACATTATCACGCTAGAACCCTTCAGCGCGATTTAATTAAATTACTTTCTTAAACTCGGGTCTGCATCGATTGCGACCCAAATCCAAATCTCGCGAAGTCGAAGTGCGTTAACGAACGCGGGTGCCTTGATGGCGACGTGGTCGGAGACGTGCTTTCACGACGTCACAAGTCTTTTAAAATAAATAATAATAAAAGCGATTTATAAATAAAAGCACATAAGTTAGCATGTAATAAAATCAGATAAAAATTAAATACAACAGTTGAGCGACCATGATAGAACCACGGAATTCAAGAGTGCCTACCACCTTCTCCCGGATTAAAAGAATTCCTTATCCGGATTTCTAGGTCGCAGACTGTAACAGAGTCAAACTTTCCTCGGTTCGGGATTAATTCGGTGACTTGAGACACCATTATATTCTCAAGTGGCGACTCTGAAAATTTTAAATAACTAATCCCGTTCCGACCGTTTAATTGGAAAAGCTTTTTTTATTATATCCTTCACGGGATGTAGTAAACCTAAAAAAGAGGCGTGACAGCTCTGGCGACTCTGCTGGGGAACCGAACCCAAAATCTCTGGTTCAGGATTCAGAATTTGAGCTTAGATAAATTGCTGTATTTTGTTATATCTGATTTTCCTACATGCCCATGCTAAATGTGCTAATTGTTACCGCTTTGATATTATCTGAATTTTAATAAACTGTGCTGATACCTTTCTCTCTTTACCTCCGGGGATGTACTTTCTGGTTGAGACTCCCTATTCTGTTAGTGTCATACCCTAAAATAAGAAAGAGGCCGGATAAGTTACTAAGCCGCCTGACCCCGCGGGTCACCGGTAAGTTGCCCCCTCCTCGGTTCGAGTTGTCCGCTCGGATACACTGTCTAGACACTGACCCAGGTTTTGAACCTAGAATAACTTAACTTCATGCCGGATCCCTAGTAGGAAACGCTTATTTGCATCATGCTGCATTTGACTTAGGGGACTCAACACAGGGGTT
>MU707457.1:1063-87936 GCA_026770625.1 Nicotiana glauca
TAAGACTGTCTAATGCTGGCTATCATTGCAATGCAATTTTGACTTTTGACTTTTCTGAATCTCTGATTAATTGGGTAATTAGTTTTACATTAGGGCTATATCTGTAAGATTGGCTAAATGTTGGCTATTTCTGCAACTTAGACTTTGATAATTAGTCTTAAATTGACTATGATTGAAAGACTGTTTAGCAGTGGCTATTTGGGTAATCCAATTTTGACTTTGACCTTTAAAAAAGGTCTGATTGTTTAAAGGATTGGTCGGGTAAATAAAAGTAAAACACAGGGGTTAAAGGGGAAGGGATAAATGGTATTCTGCAATTAAATAAAAGGGGTAGGGGTATAAAAGGCAAAGCTGCCAGGCCCTTATGTAATTAATTGAACAATAAAGGGTATCTTGGGTATACTGAAAGGGTAAAAAAGTAGAAACTAATAGCAAGTGAGGGTAGTAAAGACATTTAAAGGCAATTGGAATAATGTGGATGCCACTAGAACCTTCTAGCAGGGGTTCTAGTGCATTCTTGGTTAAAATGTATGGATTAAACTGAAAAATAAGTTGAAAGAGCAGGGGTGGGAAATGTGAATATTAATTTCAAATTTCCCTCCCATATTGCTCTATAAATAGGCCTCCTTAGGCCACAATTAAGGAGGTTCAGAATTTTAGGGATTTGATTTTTAAGTTCGAGGTTCTTTTGCTGAAAGTTTTTTTTTTCTGGAGTTGGTTTTCTCTTTTGAAAGTTCTTCTGGAGGTTCAGAAGTTTGATAAGTCTGAAAATACATAAAAATTTGTTTTCAATTATTGTTTCATTGGTTTATTTGCAATTCGAGAAGAGAGCTCTTGAGTGCTGGTGTTTTCGTCTACTGTTCTGCATTGTTCAGTTGAAGCTGTTGGTTTTATATCATGAATTCAAGTCTGTTGCTGTGATATTCTGGTGTTATTGCTGTTATCACTTGGATTCCTGTCTTTTGCTGATCTTCTTCCTCCTTATTACCTTAGAACTCATTGAGTTTCCTTTCAATTTGACCAGGTACACTCCTGATCTTCGAGGATGTAATTGAAGCTTTGAAGATATAAAATATTCATTAGTTTTTCTATACTTCTGATTCTGTTCATGTTATAGATTTATAATATTTAGATCTATGTAATTCATTAGGATTTTATGTATATTATGGACTTGGACTGTGTAAAATCTGAACTGAAACTAATGATGTTGTAGAATCATTAGTTTAGATGTTAATATAGGATAATACTGAGTAGACTAGTTTAAAAATGATCACCTAAATTGTAGGTTCAAAATTGGTTAAAATCTAATTGAGTACTTATAGATTTTCATTTGTTTTTTTAAAACTAAGAGATTAATACGAAATATTGAAGTACTTTTGTTAGTTAAATCACGAATCAGTAATTGTTAATGAGAAAAACATGAAGTAGTTAGATTTACATTTTCGTTTATGATTCTGAGTTGTTAAATCAGTTTTAAAACTCGTGTTAAGTTCAAAAACCTGGTATGAAACACGAATCAAATATGAATGAAGCAAAATATGTCAACTGAATAGTTAGTTTAGCAATTTCAGATTAACAAGTAAAATCAGATAGTTCTGAACCTGAATGAACACATATCTCTATTAATACCATTAAACTGAGACAATTCGATAGCCAAACATTTATATACGAATAGAAATCGGTGTTAAATTTTAGTTGAGTTCTGAAACTGAAGTGTTATACTCTTGTACATATACAATTAGCTTGGTAAAGAATGTTTAAACCTGTTTTGAACTTGGTTAATAATTTGAACGTAACCGGGCATAAGAAGTTAGATTCAATTGTGATAGCTTCTAAGCCCATAAGAATTGATTCTGTAATTATAAATTGTGTTTCCAGTAACCCTATGCGCTCTGTGCATTTCTTTTATATTAGCCCAAATTCCAGGCCCAAAACATATAGTGGCCTGGATATGAGTGAAATATACAACAAAACTACACTATGGTTATGATAATTAGGGAAAAAACAGTGATAGAAAACATAGCACAACTTAGGTTTGACCTTTTAAAAAAAATACAATGAGACAAGCCTCGTTATAAGATAAAATACATGAGGGCCCTCAAATAACTGTCATAATATTTTAGACTTGAAAGGACCGTTTAACTAATTTTACGGTCTTTCCCAAAGTACTAAGAAATAGATACCGTAGGCACAATTATAATATACATTCTCAAGTACGGGTGCACATTTATGTGACCCAAATCCTACTCTCAACGGAGTCAAAATGTATCTAAAGCCACAGGCGTACTGGTACGGTGTGGTTAAGGAATGCATTTTCACGATGTTGCAATTCTTTAAAATTGAAAAGCGGAACACTAATGCACATAATTAAAAATGTATAATTGGAATCAGATAAAAGAAAATACAATAGTTGAGCGACCGTGCTAGAACCACGAAATTCGGAAGTGCCTAACACCTTCTCCCGGGTTAACAGAATTCCTTATCCGAATTTCTAGTTCGCAGACTGTAACAGAGTCAAACTTTCCTCGGTTCGGGATTAAACCGGTGACTTNGAGGAGGTGTGACACCGTGCACTTGCTACTTTCTAATTCTTTATTGATGTCTGAGTTATGTTGTTTCCTTCGTTATATGATGACTTTTACTTGGAATTGTTACTTTCCCCACAGCATGCTTCCCTCCCACATTGATTGGTTATCTCTGTGTCTCTATTTCGCTGTATATATATATATATATATATATATATATATATATATATATATATATATATATATAAATATATATATATATATATATATATATATATATAGATATATAAAACTATACATATTTATGTGGTAGTCTGGTCTAGCCTCGTCACTACTTCGCCGAGGTTAGGCTAGGCACTTACCAACATATGGGGTCGGTTGTGCTGATACTACACTCTGTGCTCTTTTGCACAGATCCAGGTACCGGATAGCTATAGTAGCTCGGGAGCCAGCCTTCAGTCCACCGAGACACCGAGGTAGCCTTGCAGGCGTCCACAGGCCCGGCATCTCCTCTATCTTTATTTTATTCTGTTATCTCATGTATTCGAGACAAACAATGTTATATTTCTTTCAAATGGTTGTATTTAGTACTCTTAGTAGTCCGTGGATGATGTGACACCAATTCTTGGGTAGAGGCACATGTTGAATTCCGCATTATTGTTCAGCTTATTTAATTTAAGTCTTCCGCTTCAATTTGATATTTAGCTATCATTTAAATATTTAACGCTTGTTTTTATGATTGATAAAAGGATTTAAAATAAAAAAAGTTAGGAGTTTATGATTTGTGGCTTGCCTAGCTTCTACGAGTAGGCGCCATCATGACCCTCGAGGGTGGGAAATCCGAGTCGTGACAAGTTGGTATTAGAGCTCTAGGTTACATAGGTCTCACAATTCACGGACAAGCTCAGTAGAGTCTGAGGGATCAGTACGGAGACGTCTGTATTTATCCCTAGAGGCTACAGAGTTTGGAAAAGTTTCATATTTGTTCTTTCTTATCGTGCGGTTTGGTTTCTCAATGCTAATTGAATTTCTACTATATTCTTTCGCAGATGGCAAGAACAAGAGCTTCCTCATCTACCGCTCAGCAGTTCGAGTCCCCAGAAGCAGCACCTACTAGGGGCAGAGGGTGAGGCCGAGGCCGTGCTAGAGGCCGAGGTAGGGGCAGAGCTCAGCCCCAAACAGCATCACCAGTGGCGGAGCCTTAGGTTCATTTTGACGAGGAGGTTCCGACCCCAGCAGTTCCGGTAGGCCCAGCTCAGGTCCCAGAGAGGTTTATTGCTACCCCCGTTCTTCAGGACGCTCTGGTCCGATTGGTGGGCCTCATGGAAAGTGTCACCCATGCAGGCTTGCTTCCTATAGCACCATCCACTTCTCAGGTTGGAAGAGGAGCCCAGACTCCTACTACTCGTACTCCGGAGCAGGTAGCTCCCCATATTAAGACTTTAGCAGTTCAGCTAGTTTGAGCAGCTCAGCCGGGTGTGGTAGCCCAGGCCGGTGATGGAGCAGCTATGTCTGCCGATGCATTGTAGTGATTGGACAGGTTCACCAAGATTTTCACTACTACCTTTATAGATGCATCTATCGAAGATCCTCAGGATTATCTGGACAGCTGCCACGAGATTCTTCGGAACATGGGTATTGTTGATACCAATGGGGTTGATTTCGCTAAATTTTGCGTGTCTAGATCCGCCAAGACTTGGCGGATGGATTATTGCTTAGCTAGACCAGCAGGGTTGCCAGCCTTGACCTTGGAGCAGTTCACGTTGCTATTTCTGGAGAAGTTTCTCCCTATTACATAGCGAGAGGCCTATCGGAGGCAGTTCGAGCATCTCCAGTAGGGATCCATGACAGCCACCCAGTACGAGACTAGGTTCATTGATTTAACTCGCCATGCTCTAATTATACTTCCTAATGAGAGGGAGAGAGTGAGACTGTTTATTGATGGGCTTATCCAGCCGATTCGTCTCCAGATGGCCAGAGAGGTTGGGAGTGAGATATCCTTCCAGGAGGCAGCCAATGTGGCCCAGAGAGTTGAGATGGTATTATCACAGGGGGGTGGTCATAGAGCAGACAAGAGACCCCGTCAGTCAGGCTGATTCAGTGGTGCCTCATCTGGAGCAGAGATTCGTATGATAGGGTTCATCCTCATAGGCCCTTCCAGTTAGCACTCCAGGTTTCTCATGGTGCCTCAAGTGGCTATAGTTCATAAACGCACTTTTTTGATCAGCACCTGGGTAGTCTCAGCAGCCGAGGGCTTGTTAATCTTATAGTGATACGGGTCACATTCTAGGTTTTTCCCTCGAGCACCGAATAACTCTCAGCATCAGGGTTCTCGTGCCATTATTTAGGCACCAGGTGTTCCACAGCCCGCCCAGCTAGCTAGAGGTGGAGGTAGAGATCCTAGAGGTGGAGCTCAAACAGCCAGAGGTAGAGGCCAGCCAGCAGCAGGCCGTCCCAGAGAGGTAGATCAGAGTGGTGGGGCCCAGCCCCAATGTTATGCTCTTCAGGCCAAGCCCGTGAGGCTTTAGATGCAGTTATTATAGGTACGGTTCTAGTTTGTGATAGAGATGCTTCAGTGTTGTTTTATTCGGGGTCTACGTATTTGTATGTGTCATCTTATTTTGCCCCGTACTTGGTCATGCATAGTAATACATTGAGTATTTCTTTTTATGTGTCTACACCGGTGGGTGATTCTATCGTGGTCGATTGAGTCCATAATTCTTGTATCGTGGTGATTGGGGGTCTTGAGACTCGTGTAGATTTGTTGTTTTTAGACCTAGTTGACTTCGATATTATATTGGGATGTACTAGTTATTACCCTATCACGCTATCTTGGACTATCATGCTAAGACTGCGACCTTAGCTTTACCGGGTATGCCTTATTTAGAGTGGAGAGGGACTCCTGTTCATTCTACCCGCAGTGTTATATCATATGTGAAGGCTCGGCGTATAGTTGAGAAGGGGTGTTTGGCCTATGTAGCCTATGTTCGTGATTCTAGTGCTGAGGTTCCCTCTATTGATTCTGTGCATGTTGTTTGTGAGTTTCCTGATGTTTTCCCTTCAGACCTGCCGGGTATTCCACCCGATAGGGACATTGAATTCTGCATTGATCTGGTTTTGGGCACTCAACCCATTTCTATCCCGTCGTATCGTATGGCGCCGCCTGAGTTGAAAGAGTTAAAGGAACAGTTGCAGGATTTTCTTGAGAAGGGTTTCATTAGACCTAGTGGTTCAGCTTGGGGTGCGCTAGTGCTATTTGTTAAGAAGAAGGATGGGTCAATGAGAATGTGTATTGATTACTGGAAATTGAACAAGATTACAGTCAAGAATAAGTATCCGCTTCCGAGGATTGATGATTTGTTCGACCAGCTACAAGGTGCCAAGGTATTTTCCAAGATTGAGTTCCGATATGGCTACAATCAGTTGAGTATTAGGGCATCCGATGTCCCTAAGATAGCTTTCTGCACTCGGTACGGGCATTATGAGTTCTTGGTTATGTCTTTCGGATTGACAAATGCCCCAGTAGCTTTTATGGACTTGATGAACCGAGTGTTCAGGCCTTATTTGGACTCGTTCGTGATAGTCTTCATTGATGATATATTGTGATATTCCCACAGCTAGGAGGAGCACGAGCAGCACCTTAGAGTGGTTCTTCAGACTTTGAGGGATAGTCGGTTACATGCTAAGTTCTCGAAGTGTGAATTCTGGTTAGGTTTAGTTGCATTTCTGGGTCATGTTGTATCAGTAGAGGGTATTCAAGTAGACCCAAAGAATATTGAGGCAATCAAGAACTGGCCTAGACCAACATCAGCTACAGAGATTTAGAGTTTCTTGGGATTGGCAGGCTACTATCGTCGGTTCGTGGAGGGATTTTTATCTATTGCAGCCCCGATGACCAGATTAACCCAGAAGGGTGCCTAGTTTAGATGGTCGGATGGGTGTGAGGCGTGCTTTCAGAAGCTCAAGATAGCTCTGACTACGGCACCAGTATTGGTTTTCCCACAAGTTCAGGGCCTTATACAGTTTATTGTGATACTTCCCGTGTTGGGCTTGGACCAGTGTTGATGCAGGATGGAAAATTCATTGCCTATGCTTCGAGGCAGTTGAAGATTCATGAGAAGAACTATTTGGTTCATGATTTGGAGTTGGCAGCCATAGTTCACGCATTGCATATTTGGAGGCATTACCTGTATGGCGTGGCATGTGAGGTGTTCACGGATCACAAGAGTCTTCAGTACTTGTTCAAGCAAAATGAGTTGAATTTAGGTAGATGAGGTGGTTGGAGTTGTTGAAGGCTTAAAGTATCACCATTTTATATCATCCGGGAAAGGCCAATTGGGTGGCCGATGCTTTGAGTAGGAAGTCAGCCAGTATGGCAGTCTTGCTTATATTCCAGTCGGTGAGAGGCCGCTTGCTTTGGATGTTTAGGCTTTAGCCAATCAGTTTGTGAGACTGGATGTTTCTGAGTCTAGTCATGTGTTAGCTTGCACGGTCGCTCGTTCTTCATTATTGGAGCACATCCGTGATCGACAATATGATGATCCCCATTTGTGTGTCCTTAGAGACACGGTGCAACGTCGAGGTGCTAGGCAGGTTACCTTAGATGATGATGGAGTTTTGAGATTGCAGGGTCAAGTATGTGTGCCTAATATGGATGGGCTCCGAGAGTTGATATTGGAGGAGGCCCATAGCTCCCGGTACTCTATTCATCTGGGCACTGCGAAGATGTATCAAGATTTGCGGTAGCATTATTGGTGGTGTAGAATGAAGAAGGATATCGTAGCATATGTGGCTCGTTGTTTGAATTGTCAACAGGTTTAGTACGAGCATCTGAGGCCTGGTGGTTTATTTCAGAGGATTGAGATTCCCGAGTGGAATTGGGAGCGGATCACTATGGATTTTGTTACTGGACTTCCGCTGGCTCGAAAGAAGTTCGATAAAATATTGGTCATTATTGATAGGCTGACCAAGTCAGCGCATTTCATTCCGGTGGCAGTCTTCTATTCTTCTAAGAGGTTAGCTGAGATCTATATTCGGGAGATTATTCGCCTTCATGGTGCCCGTATCTATCATTTTGGACCGGGGTACGTAGTTTACCTCGCGTTTCTGGAGAGTAGTTCAACGAGAGTTAGGCACACGGGTTGAGTTGAGCACGACATTTCATCCCCGGATAGACGGTCAGTCGGAGCGGACTATTCAGATTTTGGAGGATATGCTCCGAGCTTGTGTTATTGACTTTGGAGGTTCGTGGGATCGGTTTTTGCTTTTATCATAGTTTGCCTACAACAAAAACTACCAATCTAGCATCCAGATGGCTCCTTATGAGGCTTTATATGCTAGGCGGTGTCGGTCTCCGATTGGATAGTTTGAGCCGGGAGAGGCTCGATTGTTGGGTATGGATCTGGTTCAGGAGGCCTTGGACAAGGTCAGGATCATTCAAGATAGGCTTCATTCAGCTCAGTCCAGACAAAAAAGTTATGCAGACCGCAAGGTTCGAGATGTGGCATTCATGGTCGGTGAGCGGGTATTGCTTCGAGTGTCGCCTATGAAGGGCGTGATGAGATTTGGGAAGAAGGGCAAGCTTAGCCCTAGGTTCATTGGTCCATTTGAGATTCTTGATCGAGTGGGAGAGGTGGCTTATAGACTTGCATTGCCTCCGAGGTTATCAGCTGTGCATCCAGTGTTTCATGTGTCCATGCTTCAGAGGTATCACGGCGATCCAGCCCACGTGTTAGATTTCAGCACTGTCCAGTTGGAAACAGACTTGTCTTATGAGGAGGAGCCGGTGGCTATTCTAGACCGACAGGTTCGTCAGTTGAGGTCGAAGAGTTTCCCTTCTGTTCATATTCAGTGGAGAGGTCAGCCTCCTGATTCATCGACCTGGGATTCTGAATTTGATATGCGGAGCCGTTATCCTCATTTTTTCCCGACTCAGGTACTTCCTTCTTCTATCCGTTCGAGAACGAACGATTGTTTTAGAGTTGGAGAATGTGACGACCCAAAGGGTCATCACCTATTTTTAATTGAATTTTGTGTCTCTGAGGCCTTGAAAACCTTATTTAGAGTCGCCTCGATTTGCATGCGTATTCCGGGCGCGTAGCCGGAAAGCTTAAATATGAAATTCTATGAAAAATGATAAGTTTTGATGTTAAAATGAATAAATTTGACCTTGGTCAATATTTTGGGTAAACGGACCCGGACCCGATATTTGACGGTCCCGAAGGGTTCGTAGGAAAATAAGGGACTCGGGCGTATGCCCAAAATCGAATTCCGAGGTCTCAAGCCCGAGAAATGATTTTTTTTGTAAAATTACTTTCTGAAATGTTTTAAGGAAATTTGAAATGAAAATTGATTAGAACATATTGGTATCGGGCCCGTATATTGGTTCTGGTGCCCGGTACAGGTCTTTTATATGGTTTAAGTCATTCCTGTGAAATTTGGTTGAAAACGGATGTCGTTTGACGTGATTCGGACTTAAAATTGGAAAATTTGATGTTTTATGAAGTTTGAAAGAATTCTTGGATTTTGAGGTTTAATTTGATGTTTATGATGTTAGTTTGGCAATTTGATCGCATGAATAAGTCCGTAGGATGCTTTTGAGGTTATGTGTATATTTGGTTTGGAGCCCCGAGGGCTCGGGTGAGTTTTGGATAGGCCACGGGTTGCATTTTTGAACTTAAAAGTTAGCTGATATGAACTGACCTGTAGGCTTCGCATTTGCGAAGCCTGGCTCGCAAATGCGAAGGCTACCTCGCAAATGCGAAATAGCCCAGACCTTATCCTTCGTCGCAAATGCGATAATTCATCTCGCAAATGCGAAGGTTTCCATGATGGCCAGGGATCGCAAATGCGACCAATATGTTGCAAATGCGACCAGTGTCTCGCAAATGCAAAGGTTCGGAATTCTTGAAGGGTTTGCAAATGCAAACTGTGCTTCGCAATTCCCATATCTGCAAGGTCGGGGTTTGCAATTGCAAATCCCTATTCGCATTTCCCATATCAAAGATCTGCAAATTTTACACTTAACTGATTTTGAACCCCATTTTTTATATTTTCTCAAACCCAAACACACTTAAGAGATTTTCCAAGAACCCTTTCTTCTCCAAATCAATTATAAGTCATTTTTAACCAACTTCTTCAATCCTTATCATCTTTTAACTTGATTTCAACTTAAAATCAAAGATTTTCATGGGGGAAATTGGGTGTTTTGGGTAGAACCTAGGTTTTTCAAAAATTGGGGATTTGGACCTCAATTTGAGGTCCGATTTCAAAACAAATTATATATTTGAGTTTGTGAGGGAATGGTAAGTGGGTTTTGGTTCGAACCTCGGGTTTTGACCACGTGGGCCTGGGGGCGATTTTTGACTTTTTGGGTAAAACTTTGGAAAACTCATTTTCATGCATTGGGATTGATTCATTTAGTGTTTATTAATATAATTAAGTAATTTGTGACTAGATACGAGCGAATTGGCAGTGGAATCAAGGGGTAAAGCTATAATTGAGGCTTGAGTTGTGTTCAAGGCATCGAGGTAAGTGTTTGGTCTAACCTTAGCTTGAGAGATTAGGAGTTGAGTCCTATCTGCTATGTGGTAATTGTCGAGTACGATGTATAGGCATGGTGACAAGTATCTATACATTGGTGTCTAGCATGACCGTGAGTCTTTTAATTGTGAATATCATGATTTTGTTGTAACTCTCATGCCTTGGTGATTATTCCTATTTGATGTAAAAAGCTTGTGGAAGGAAATTGTGACCTATGAACATCGAGGAGCATTGGCTCAAGTTATATTACAATTGTGAAAGAATATGAGATGATTGAACCCTTTGGAGCAATGGATCAAGTGGTAAAGTGAGTTATAAAACAAAAGTAAAAGAAAGAGAAAGAGTTATTAAATTGTTCTCGTGCCGGGATATTGTTGCTTTGTTGATTATTTTCTTTTGCCAGGATGTTGAGATTATTGATGTTGTATCCTTCCTGGGATTTAATTGTTTAATTGTGTTCCCTTGACAGGATTTTTGTTCTTATTTTGTGTATTCCCTTGCCCCTTGTTTATGATTGTTATTTGGGTGAGGAAGAGTGTTAAAGCACGAAGGGTGATGCCGTGCATTGTTTGTTTATTGTGAGGAAAGAGTGTAAAGCGTGAAGGGTGATGCCGTGCATTATTTTCTTATTGTGAGGAAAGAGTATAAAGCACGAAGGGTGATGCCGTGCATTATTTGCTTATTGTGAGGAAAGAGTGTAAAGCTCGAAGGGTGATGTCGTGCCGCACGATGTACCATTGTTTGCCGATTCTATTGATTATATGTGAGGAAAGAGAGTAAAAGCACGAAGGGTGATGCCGTGCATGTTTTATTATATCATTGCTTAGTGAGGATGAGAGTAAAAGTACGAAGGGTGATGCCGTGCACTTGCTACTTTCTGATTCTTTATTGATATCTGAGTTTTGGTGTTTCCTTCGTTATTTGATGACTTTTACTTGGAATTGTTACTTTCCCCACAGCATGATCCCCCTCCAATATTGATTGGTTATCTCTATATCTCTGTTCCACTGTATATATATTTAACTGTACAGATTTATGTGGTAGTCCGGTCTAGCCTCGTCACTACTTCGCCGAGGTTAGGCTAGGAACTTACCAGCACATGGGGTCGGTTTTGCTAATACTACACTCTGTGCTCGTTTGCACAGATCCAAGTACCGGACAACTGCAGTAGCTCAGGATCCAGCCTTCACTCCACCGAGACACTGAGGTAGCCTTGCAGGCGTCCGCAGGCCCGGCGTCTCCTCTATCTTATATTTCATTCTGTTATCTCATGTATTCAAGACAAACAATGTTATATTTCTTTCAAACGGTTGTATTTAGTACTCTTAGTAGTCTGTGTTTGATGTGACACCAGTTCTTGGGTAGAGGCACATGTTGAATTTCCCATTATTATTCAACTTATTTAATTTAAGTCTTCCGCTGTCATTTAAATATTTCACGCGTGTTGGTATGATTGATAAAATGGTTTAAAATAAAAAGAGTTAGGAGTTTATGATTTGTGGCTTGCCTAGCTTCTACGAGTAAGCGCCATCACGACCCTCGAGGGTGGGAAATCCGGGTCATGACACACATGCACATTGACATGCAGGAATAGAGATGTACTTTCTTCATCCCATTTGATAATGAAATATCTTATCTATTGTTGAAAGGTTTGGAAAAAATCACAGTATTTCTCACACTCACATTTTTTGGTAATTTCGGCAAAATATGTGGGTTTACTGTAATACCTGAAAAGCATGCCTATTTTCCGTAATTATGAACGAGCCGAGTATCATATATTTAAGTATTACCTGTAGTGTTTTCATTATACTGTTATGAGTTTTTCATGGCTGTTGGTGTTGAACTCTGACCGTTCTACAAGATTGTCACTACTTTCAAACTAAGGTTAGGTTTGTTACTTATTGAGTACATGGGATCGGCTATACTCATACTACACATCTGCACCTTGCGTGCAGATTATGGAGTTGATGTTGCTGTGTGTGTCAGGTGCTGGCATCGAAGATGTACCTACATTCTGATTGTAGCTGCCTCTTGTTTATGGTAGCTTTAGATTTATAACAATGTGTTTATGTACATTTCAAACAGATGATGTATTTATTTCAGACTAGTTTTGTAAACTCTAAATCTCAGAAGCTTATGATTTCTACTACCAATCCTTGAGTTTTTTGTATAAAAGTTAAGTTATTTCATTATTTATTTTTCTCAGCAGATCTCCTTGAGTTGGATTACTGTTAAGTTGGTTTACCTAGCGGTTTGGGTTAGGTGTCATTAAGACTAGTTGGATTTTGGGTTGTGACACCTGCCACTTCAAAAATATCTCTAGCCTATGTTTCTCGGCGCCCGTTAGATAACATATGCCGATGGTGGTAGCCATGGATACAGTCCGAGGTCATCCAAAAAAAAAAGCAATAGCTATGGGGAAGCTTAGTTAGTGCTAGGGTAATAGCGGAAGCCCTAGAATAAGAAACAAATAGAGAGTGTTCACACTATTAGCGACACAATTTCCAGATTTGTCACCTCTGGTTTCTGCAACTAGATCAACTACTAGGGTTAACAAAAATAAAAATCTTAGTGGAGCTCTAACAAGGAAACTAGCAGGTATCCAAGGGAAACAAGGAGATATGAGCTCTAATATCCCAAAAACTAAAGGAGCAACGCTAGTGACCAGCGCAAAAAACAAAGGAAAAGGCTCCAAAATCTACTTGGGCCGGAGTATTCACTTAAAATTATTTTTCGTAAATGCTATGTACCTTGAAAATATACCCCCTATACGGCTTGAAGGAAATGTAAAGGTAAAACTTGACAAAGATGAAACAGATGAGGAAATTGAAAAATGAAAATATAATCTAATAGTTTATGTGATAGGAGAGAAATCAGGGTAAAACTATATGAAGAAGTATGTGAACCAAAACTGGAATAATATTGCAGAACTTGAAGTGTATTGTCGAATTCCAAACTATAGAAGATTTAAATGAAGTTCAGTATGTTGGGACATATAGTATTAACAACAAGCTCTTGATTTTAAAGGAGTGGACTCCAGGATTTGACTTCAACAACGAGTATCTCACTTATTTTCCATTGTGGGTTTAAGCTCCCAAGCTTGCCCATGAGATGCTGGAGTTGTGATTCATTGAGATGGAAAACCAATGATATTGGTGATACAAAATATGCAAATAAATTTACGACAAAGCAAACCAGGATCTCATTTTCTAGAATGCTTGTAGAAGTCAATGTCATCAAAATACTACCATGGGAAATACTTGTAATAAATCCTTTAGGAAAAATATTTTAGCAGGCAGTAGAATTTGAATGGAAATCAGAACATTATGGAGAATGTATAATGAAAGGTCATAATTGTGCTACAAGAAAATTGTAAGAAACAAATAAGGAGGAGCCACAACAGAATGAATACCAAAAAAGATAAGGAGACCTCAAAAAATTTATACCAACTTGGCTACCAAAAGTTGATAATCGTATGTCAGCTACCTCCACTAGTGATCAACACCAGCTATATAGAAGTCATAAAGCAAAATCAACAACCAAAAGAGTACGGGAACTGAAGAAATTAATCCCCAGAATAAAGAGAAGCAATTGCTAAAAGGGAAGGAACCTAAAGAAATAAATTCCTGTGAACCAATTAGTGGAGGTTGCTATTCCAGTGAGAAATTGATTTTGAATCTTTACAACTAGATAATATTGTGGTAGAAAATTTACTCCCTTCTGAACTAGGAGAGGTTATTATATGTCATCATTAATGTCTTGGTTGTTATGTACGCTACTTTTACATGGTTTATCAGTTTTGTCCTGTCTTGTTTTCTTGTTATTATGGTGCTACCTATGCTTTCCTGAGCCGAGGTGCTATTGAAAATAGCCTCTGTACCTCCACAAGGTAAGGATTAGACTTGCGTACACACTACTCTCCCCATACCCTACTATGTGAGATTATACTGGGTACGTTGTTGTTGTTGCAAAAGGAGATGGCCAGATACCTTAGAGAAAATAAAATGCAGTTACATGGTTAGTAGAGACAAGAGTAAATGAGAGAATAAAATTCATAGTAGAAACAAAGCTAATATCATAAGGAATAAAATTAAACCAGTATGAGGGTTTGAATCAAACTATATACATGTAGTTAATGGGAGAATCCAGATCTTGTGGGATAGCAATGTGTATGAGATTCAATTATTGGAACAAGAGGCATAATATATACATTGTAATGTGGTTAGTAGGCATATAAATATAGATTGTGACATGATAATAGTTTATGTCTACAATAATTTAGATCGGCGGAAACCTTTATGGCAACATCTAAGGAGAATGTCATATAATTGTACTAAACCTTGGCTAATATGAAGAGACTTCGATAGAGTCTTGTATGCTCAAGACAGAGTATATGGTGCAACAATGACTAGTATGGAGATTAGGGACTTTGAAAAAGATGTTGAAATATTAATGTTAAGTGTACTACTATACTTAGTCAAATAAGAAACAAGGGGGAGGTAGAATATGGAGCAAACTAGATTAAGCTATAGGGAATGCATACTAGATAATACAATTTGGACAATTGATCAATGAGCACAAATTGGCTCATATTTCAGATTATTGTCCTAAGATATTAGATACCAATCTAAGAGAACCAAGAATTAAGCTCCATTTAAGTTCTTCAATCTCTGCGCAACACATGCAAAATTTCTAACTATAATGGAGGTATCTGGGACACACAATTTACATCACAACAAGAAGAGGAATATTTGGATGAAGCAAAAATCTCTCAAGGTGAAACTAAGATTTTTAAATAAAGCTGAATTCAAGGGAATCACAGGAAAAATTAATCAAGATAGAATTGATCTGCAAGAGATTCAAAACAAGATAAGCACTAATTATTATGATGAGCTTGCCCCAATAGAGAAATATACCATTAAACAACTGAAAAAATGGTCTATGATTGAAGAAAGTATCATGCAACAAAAGGCCAAGGCAACATGAATAAAGATTGGAGACTCTAGCACCTATTACTTCTCAGCTGTTATGAAATAAAGGAAGAAGAAAAGGCAGATCAAAGAAATTGACTCACAAGGTGGAAGGAGGTTGGTTAAAGTAGATGATACAAAAAAAATGATATAATCTAGTTCTATAAGTGACTTATGGGGATATCACTACCAGTATGACTGCAATAAACTGAAAAATTATGAAAAGAGGCAAAGTTTTGAATCATGCTCGACAATATTTTTCATGTGAAGAAATACAAAATGAGAAGGTTTATGAAAGCCTATGCTCCATAGGAGATAACAAAGCACCAGGTGTAGTTGGATTTAATAATTATATTGACACCAAAGGTACTCAATCTTGCTACAATCAGAGAATACATTCCCATTACATGTTGTAGTATTCTATATAAAATCACAGCTAAGATATTGGCAGTTCGAATACGGAATATCATAGCTAACATTATCATAGATTCTCAATCTAGATTTATCCCTGGAGAAAGTGGCACACAATGTGATCTTAGCATGTGAATTAGTAAACTCATATACAAAAAAAAGTATATCTTACCCAGATTCATTACCAAAGTGGATGTACATAAAGCTTATGACATTGTGGACTGGGGATAGTTGGAGAAGGTTCTAGAATGCTTGCATTTCCCTCAGAAATTCATCAGATGGGTGATGGAGTGTGTTACAATAGTTAGCTACTAAATTATAATAAACGGAGAGCCACATATCTTTTTATGTTTGATATAATCCTGGATTACTTAGGAAGGAGTCTTAGTGAACTAGAGGAGGAGAAGCAATTCAAGTTCCGCCCTAAGTGCTCTAAACTGAACATAATTTATATGTGCTTTGAAGATGGTTTTTTATTGTTTGCTAAGGAATATGTATCATCTGTGAGCGTGAGCACATGATTTTTGCCTTACATGAATTATTCCCAAAAAATGCAAACAAAATAATTTTTTTTTATTTTATTATTTTATAATTTTGTGAATTTTGTGTTAATAGTTTGCATTTTATTTGTGCATTTTAATTCATACAAAAATACAAAAATATACTTGGCATTTGTTTGGGATTTAATTTCGTATTTTTAGGATTAATTAGTAGTTAAATTGTTTACATATAAAGAAAATGACAAAAAATAGTTCTCTGCATTTTTATTTTCAATTTTTAGAATTTGTCTTAAGTTTAGTTTAAAATTTAGAAATTAGTTAATTTTGAGAATTAAACAATATAATTTTAGTGTCAATTTGGTCTATAACTTATTTATTTGTCATTTTTAACCCAAAAAAAATATAAATACAAAATAAGAAAAAGAGACAGAGAGTACAAAATGAAAAGAAAAACAAAAGAAAACACATTTAAAAGAGGGTGCCTTAATAATACTCGGTATTGGACCGTTTGTTTATATTTTGCCCAGCCCAAAAGACCCCTTCCCGCCCGGGCAACCCACACCCGTCCCCAGTACCCGGTCTAAAGGTCGTGCCCCTAAACGACGCCGTTTCATCAGGTTTTAATCTCAGCTTTGATCCAACGGCTGAGAACTGAAGGCCAGTTAATATATTACTGTCCGAAATTAATTCCCCCCCTCTCAGACCCCTCCATCATCCCAACCCTAAACCCTAGAGAGACTTTATCCGCCCCCATACCTCCTGTGAAACCCGCCGGCTGCGACGACGGAAACTATCCTGTTCCCACCCAAAATAACACCCCTAACCCTCCTCAACACCCTCATTCTGAATACCCAACTGGTTTCCTTCGAATCAGGGCCAGACAGTTCGAATATCGAATCTAAACTTTCCGGCCAAGATCCCAACTCACCCAACCGCTCCCAAATTCACACCATAGGCTAGCCTTGACTACCTCAACCCCAATCTACCATCAATTCCTCTCAAAAACTCCTTGAACCTCTCGAATCGCTGAAACCTAGAGCCGCCGCCTTAAAATCCCCATAGCATTTGGAGGCGGCGCCGCCTCAGTTTACCCTCAGAATAACACCTTGGATTCCCTGGCATCTCCAAATGCTAAACCCTAAGTCCGTGTGCCTCGACTCTGGCCAGATGTGTTCGAATTTTAAATCAAAGGTTCAAGTCCTAAAGTTCCTGACCAGGTTTGCATGCAAGTTCAGTCCGCCATGTTTCTCCGAGGTCCTAGGTTTCGTTTAACATATTCTTTGCAAGTTTGACTCAGTGAGTTTTCTTTTCCTGTTAATTTCTTTCTTTCTATTTCATTTCTATATCTGATTATCTGTGCTCATGATTTTGGGTTCTGGGGTTTAATCCTGCATTCTTTTTGAAATTTGTTCATGCTAGTATAGGTTAGGCCCACTGATTAGTTTAGGATTGGTTTTAATTCCCTTTTGATTCTGTTTGCATATTTGAGGTCATTTCTATGTTTTGATTGGTATTTGTTTGGATTGACTGTTTAGTTTCAATTTGGTTCGTTTAAATTGTGATTAGTATGCGAATTTTATATCAATGGATGGTCAATTAATTAGTTGTTTAATTGTTGATGGTAATTGGTGAATTAAAGTTCAGTTGTTAGTTCAGGGTTAGGATTTGAATGAGAACCTAGTTTTAGCTGAATGAAATTGCAATGATTGCTTAACTATGGTTCAATCAGGGTTGGGGTAGGTTAGTAATCCTAGGAATAAGCTAAGGGCAATTGGGGTAGTTCAAGGGTTTGGAATCTGTTAGAAACTGAAATAAGAAGCCCTAGAACATTCTAGAATAGGTATTTAGTTGTAATTTTAGTAAACTTAGGGTTCTTACTTGAGTAACAAGTTAGAAAACAAAGGACTAAATGAAAAATAAATAGGGACTAATAGGGAAAACAGAAAAGGTGAAGGCTGCCCTCATTTTGCCTATAAAATGGCATTCCCATGCCTTGTTTCAGAAGTTTGGGGAAGCCCAAAAATTCCCCCCAAAAACATTCTTCAAGCCTCCAGATCTAAAATTCAAATTCAGATAAAAAATCCCTTAGATCTTATCTTTCTTCCAAAAGAAAAACCAAAAAAACAACAAAAAACTTCAGAAATCCAAAAAAAAAATCATTGTTTCATTGGAAATTGTAGGTTAATTTTGACATTCTAGTTATCAATTCACTTCTCATAGTTCTCTCTTTAGTTGCTGAAGTTTCAGAGGTATTCTAGTTGATTTCGAGTGGTTTGTGGGTCCAGTCATTCTGTTATTGGGTGTTTGTTGTTGCTGCTGGGTTTACACTCTGTCCGGTTTTGTTTGAGTGTAATTTCTGGGTCAAAGCTTGAGTCTATTGTTGATTTGGTTCTCACTGACTGCTACTGCTACACTACTTGTGCTGATTTCTCCGCAATTGCATTGTATTTCCATTTCTAGGTACACGTTTATGAACTCACCTTGATGTAGTTGTGAAGTGGAGTTGAAATGAGAATATTTCCAGATTTATGCTCATTTGAGAGTTGTCTGTTGTCACAACTCATTAGTTAATAAAATGTGACTGATGATAGTTAGTTGTTTTGTGTTGTATGAATAACAGACACATTTGTATTAAAATTGGACTGTTTCGGGATTTTAAACTCTGGTTTTGTTAATTCGTTTCAGAACAATAGCATAGTGTAATTAGTTTAGTAGTTAATGTTAGTTCATCTTTGAAATCAACAGTAATACAAGCATGAAATCAGTAGTTTAGTGTAATACAGTTCAATTATTGATACTAATATGCCTTAAAATTAGTATATATATATTCCGTGAACCAGTTGTTTTAATTTGAACACATTCAAATAGTGTGAAATAATTTCAATAGCTTTGGTTTAACTGAATCAGAATTCTATTTGGTTTAAAATCCAGGCTCTACAACCTACTGCCAGTCCGTAGGGCCTCAGTTTCTTGACTAAGAGGCCCAGGTCCAATTTTGAATCCCTCGTATTTGGACCCGGGCCCAAGCTTCTACTGGTCGGTTCGGTATTGAATGAATGGGGGCTGGATTCCTTCAGTGGTTGGCCCAATCACGCGGTGAGCCCAAAGCCGGGCTCATTTTAGAGCCCAAACATAGTAATTTCTATCTGATGAAACTGAGCCTGAATCTGATATAAGACCCAGCCTTGAACGCTCTTTCCCCTTGATTAGGCCTGACCATTTTCTGTTTAGTGGACCAACGGTTCAAGGCCCAAAAACTGTATAGATCCAAAACTCTTTAGTTAAAAATTATATTAGGAATAGGGGATTAATTTGCAAGTATAAATTTGGGTACTCGAGTTAGGTGGCGGATTCAAATTAGGAGGTTCCTCCCTTTTGTTTGAATCCAGAATTGAACTCGAGTCTTGAATTTATAAATGTAAATTAATTAAGCCCGTTTAGAGACAAAAATAAATAGAAAATTATAGTTGCTTTAGGTTGGCCTTGAAATAATAAAGGTGAGACGAGCCTCGCCAAACAAAATATACAAATTGTGGGGCCATCATTAATTGCTTAATTAAAAATACTTAGCATTCGGAGTGTGCCGTTTAGCGAATTTCACGGCCCTTCGCAAAGTCAAAAGTCGTTAGTCACTTTAGGCGCGCTTTTTATAATTCTACCTTCCTAAATACGATTGCGCATTTCATACGACCCAAATCCAAATCCAAAAACGTTGAATAAGAATGTGTCGAGGATGCGGGTGCATTTCCTGTGACGTGATCCAAAAACCCGTTCTTAAACAACGTTCACTTTCTTTCAAATTGAATAAAGCATTAAATACTCCTAAAATTGCACTAAAGATTTAACATGTATTAAGATCATGTTTTAGCCAAATATAGCAGTTGAGCGACCGTGCTAGAACCACGGAACTTGAGAGTGCTTAACCCCTTCTCCCGGGTTAACAGAATTCCTTACTCGGATATCTGGTTCGCGATTGTAATATAGAGTCAAACCCCTTCCTTGATTCGGGATTCAAACCGGTGACTTGGGACACCATAAATCTCCCAAGTGGCGACTCTGTACCTTAAATAAAATGAATCTCGTTTCGACTATCCTTTAATTGGAAAAACTCCTTTTATTATACCCTTCCCCGGGGTGTAGTAGCGAAAAAGGAGGTGTGAAAGCTCTGGCGACTCTGCTGGGGACAAGAACCCAGAATTTCGGTTCAGGGTTCAAGAATTCAAGCTCAGTTAAATTGTTATATTTGGCTTTATTTGATTCTGCTACATGTTCCATGCTATATGTGCTAAATGTTTTACCTCTTTGATATTTGTTGAATTGTATATAAACTATCGCTAATCCCTTCCTCTCTCTGAGTCTTCTACATCATGGAGAAAGATGCATTTCATGTAGCTTCTCTTCTGTTTAGTGTCTTTCCCAATTTAGAACGAGGTTTGGATAAGTTGCTAAGCCGGCGGAGCTTCTGTATCCCCGATACGCTACCTTCCCCTCGGCTCGAGTTGTCCGCTCGGGTAAGGCAGGTCTAGACCAATAAACCAAGGGTTTAAACCTAGAAGAACAATTAACGCATGCCGGATCCCTAGTAGGACATTTATTTGCATCATGTGCATTTAACTGAGGGGACTCAACACAGGGGTTGGGTCCGTCTAGGACAGGTGACCTAAAATGAATTGACCATCCTGATGCACCTTACGTGCTACTTGCGCATTTATTTGCTCAGCTTCACATGTTGACCGGTTTGTCTAAATGAGTGAAAATTGAAAAATAGTAGTGTTAGGACTAAGTGAGGGTAACCATTTCTTGCAAAAAATCCAATGCCCAAATAGTACCGAAATGCAGCCGGATTTTTAAAAAATGAAAAGGGAAAAATACTTGAATAAATAGAAAGAAAATTATTGTTCAAAATAGTTTTTATTTTGGAAAATATGCCCGAACTACGCTGGTTTGATTCTCATCAGATGTGAGATACGTAGGCAACCCTCATCGGGTCCAACCACCCTTTTGCAAAAATAGCCAAAAATACCAAATCTTAATTTTTTATCAAAATAAGTTGGGTGACGCCATTCTTGTTTTGAAATAAGTTGAATGTCCCCAAAATGACGCCAGAAGGCCGTTTTTGCAAGAACAGCCGCCCTGAGTCAATTTAAATGGTTTGCAGGCACAACCTTAAAATCTTCTTCCCAAGAGTGCTGAAAGGCCGTATCTGCAAAACCAAGTCTTTATTTTTCTTAAACAAATATTTTTGTCTTTGTTCTTCCTAAACAATTTTTTTGCAAAAATAGCCACTTTTTCCCTTTAGTCATTAAACCCCCTCTAAATATATGTGCAGGATGACTTCAAACAACGTTGAAACCTTCTCAGTCCTGAGCAAGATACCCCTAAAGCTCCATATGTGGTGGGACGACCTAGAAAATGGAAGTAGAGAAACTGTGGTCAAAATTTTGGGCTGCCTTGTTGGACTCATGAACATAAAGCCGAGGAAGGATATTGTTGAGGCACTGATACCATTCTGGGACCCAACCCGTAATGTCTTCCGATTTTCAGATTTTGAGCTCACACCGACATTAGCAGAGATGGTAGGGTATGCAGGCCTCAACGGGAACCTCCGAAGTAGATATCCCTTAGCACCAAGACCAGTCACACTCCACAGATTCTTAGGCTTACTGAACATCAGTCGGGACATCCAATACCCATATGTAGCAGAGGGGTGTTGCACATTGCATTTCCTATATCATCGGTATGGTAACCCAAGAGGCTTTGAAGAGCCCAACACTGGTATGACGCATGCTGGAAACAAAAACAAATGGGAGGCCCGACGGGGGTTAGCATTCATAGTGGCTTTTCTAGGAGTTGTGGTTTGCCCAAGGAAAGACGGTCACATAGACCTCGGCCTAGTAGGAATGTTGGATGTGGCTACAAAAAAGCCTACTAGCATAGTGATTCCCTTGATCGTAGCAGAGATGTACCGAGCTTTAACCAAGTGTTGAGAGGGTGAGAAATTCTTTCAAGGGTGTAATCTATTACTTCAAATGTGGATTCAGGAGCATCTCTGTCACCGCACAGGATATATGAACTTTGGGTTAACCGGGCTTAGTTGTATCAATGAATTTGAAACCGGGGTTACAGGCATTGAATTTCTTGAAGGTATTGAGGCCTGGTCGTCATGCTTAAGATCCTTGACCGCAGATAAAGTTGAATGGGATTATGGGTGGCTTCCTACTACTGAAGGTGTGTACATGTCAGTAGAGGTCCCCTATATTCTTCTGATGGGTATTCGAAGCATACAGCCTTACGCGCCTTACCGAGTTCCGCGACAATTCGGAAAACTCCAGATAGTGCACAATGATGAAGACCTGAGTGGGCAAATTATTGAGTTGAGTCCAAAAGCCGCCTTCCTGGAAGGAAGAATCCGAAAGATATGGAATGAGTGCCGGTTCCTGGAACCTAAGACCATAGTACAAGATCGGGCAAAGGGTAAAGTAGACCCCAAATATTTGACCTGGTTCGACAAAAGGTTTTAGATTCCCGAGAGGCTCGCCAAGAGGCCACACGTACAACAATTCACTGACGGAGCCCAGGTCCAATAGGATTGGCTGGCTAAAGAGAAAGAATACCGAGCCAAAATCGGGGCATTGGAGTAGCAAGTTCGGGATCTTCAATTTGAGAAAAGTGTACAAGTTGCGGCTGACGAAGGGGATAAAAAGAAATTGGCCCACGAGAATGAAGCTCTCAAGGCCCAAATTCGACAAATAAAAATATATGCCAGGAATCAAGAAAAAAGCTTGTCTGATGAAAGATTGATAAAGGGGTTAAAGAAGCAAGTCTCGGACTGCCAGGAAGAATTGAAGAAATACGAGGGGAACATGGCAAGACTTCAAGCACATTGGGCCAAGAAGACTGAGGAAAGAGCCCAGTTTGTACAACAATTGAAGAGAAACTACGAGGGAACCATCGCCAACATGAAGAGAAAAATGAATACTTTGGAAGAAAAGGCAGCCCGGCGAGACAAAGAATTTTAGGCCGAGAGTCACCGTTGCTATGGGTTGATCGCCGAGATGCAAAGGTAAATAAAATTGCTACAAGACCTTCACCTCCAGGATTCTCAGGCACTAGAGGCCCGTACCCAACAGATAGGCCGACTACTCCAAGAAAAGGGCTAAATCTGGGAAAGGATCCGAAGCATTGCACACTATATTGTCAAGAGGTGCCAGGACGGTGAACGAATGGGTCGTACCACTTTCCTTGCGTCAGTGATGATATTTGTTCGACAGGTCATGAATGATTTGGAGCAGTTGCAGAGGGGTCTTGCGCGCAGGCCCGCAGTGATGCCGAATGATGCCCCACGGGCCCCAGGATTTGAAGCTTTGATGTACTCCTATATTAGTCGAGTCTGTATTTTGTCTGTTCGGTACTTTCCTTTTTGAAGAAAAAAAAACAAATAGTCCAGTAATTTTTGTAATCGCAGTTGTTATTAATGAAAATTTGAAAATTCCCAAAAAATTGTTTCTTTATTTCTTGCATTTAATTTTGCACTTATTTGTAAGAACTACTCTTGGTCTGATTCATGCGGGGTCATGATACGTAGGCAACCTCCATAGGATTCGACCCTAACCAAAAGAAAAAGGAAAGAAAAGAGAGGAAAAACAATGAAAAGGCAAAACGAAAAGAACAGAGCGGAAAAACAAAAGGAAAAATCGAGAAAGGGAGAGAATAGGAACAGGAGAAGAAAAGGCAAGAGTGAAAAGAAGAAAGAAAAAAGAAAAGAAAAAAGAGGACGTTTTAAAGGAAAAGACGGGATGATGCAAGCAGTCGAGCAAATGCATAATAGAAACCGTTAACTGCCTAGGTGCATTCATACCCCAAATGTGTGGTTATCTATTTGCTAATGCCTTAACCGCTAACAACGTTGTTGTTGATGATGAGTCCAGGCAAGTGGTTAAGTTGACTAGCATTCTGGCAACCTACCCATACAACACCCGCTCCAAAGATAAGTCAAAAATGGTCAACCAAGAGTTAGAACAAGGCATTGTCGACCCGTCTAGGGAAGAAGAAGTTGTGGATGTCAATACCATGAAAGAGGAGATGTATAAACTGAAGCAACAAATGGTCGAGATGTACCAGGCCTGGTCAAAGGGACACCCACTACCAGCCTATCCTGCTAACCCTGCCTATATCCCACCATTAGCTCAGCCCCAAGATGCCCCCACAGTGAATTCCTCTTCGGCCTACCCTACCTACCAACAATATTATGCAACTACTTCCCAAACACCATCTCCACCACCCAAACAAATCCCATGCCCTCCACCTCCAACCACTCCTGTGTTTGTGGCTCCTCCACCCGCCGTATTATAGAGATCTTCTAGTGAGCCCCTGTTCCAAACCCAGGAAACCCACTATTACCCACTTGAACCCACCTTCAAACCTCCAGAACCATACTCCTACACTCCTCGTCCTAATATCTAAGCTGAAGAAGAGAAGCCTCCCAAAAACCCTGAGCAGGAGGAGATGATATGAAAGGTGAAAAGCTTAGAGCAATAATTCAGAAACATGTAGGGTCTAGGAGGACAGGTGAGTGTGGCTTACAAGGGCTTGTGCTTATTTCCCGACGTCCAGTTGCCTGCAGGATTCAAGTTACCCAAGTTCAATCTGTATGACGGACATGGCGATCCGGTAGCCCATCTGAGGGGATTTTGCAGTAAGATGAGAGGCGCTGGGGGAAGGGATGAGGTTTTAATGGCGTACTTCAGTCAAAGTCTCAGTGGTGCTGCTTTGGAATGGTACACGCGGCAAGATCATGCTCGATGGTACACCTGGGATGATTTGGCCCAAGCATTTGCAGGCCACTTTCAATATAATCTCGAGATTGTCTCGGACCATCTATCGCTGAGCAAAATTGAGAAGAAGCCGGGGGAAAGTTTCAGAGAGTATGGTTTTAGGTGGAGAGAACAAGCGGTAAGGGTCGATCCTCCAATGAAGAAAGGCGAGATGGTTGATTACTTCCTGAATGCTTTGGAGCCTACCTACTATGGTCATCTGGTGTCGGTAGTTGGAAAAACTTTTAATGAGGTAGTGAAAATGGGAAGTATGGTGGAAGAGGGTCTCAAGTCCAACAAAATTATGAGCTACTCGGTGATTAAAGCAACTACCGAGGCTATCTAGAGCGGCACTGGAGGGGTATTTGGAAAGAAGAAGAAGGAAGATGTTATAGTAGTGGAATCAAGAGCTTGGTCCAAGGGTCCATCACCATATTATCACCAACCACGACCCCATCCCCAAACCTACCTACACACCTCATATGACCTACTACAACACTACTATCTACCTCCCGTCTGCCATTTCTCTGTCCACCATGCCCAAACATGCCCCCAACCTCCTACCCATGCGAAATGGCGCGCACCTACCTCACAAAATACTTACCCGACTCAAAGCACCTACCCACCCCCGAGAGCCTACAGAAACCCCATGAGACCCGGTTTTCGACCTGACCTTGCTTCCAAGAATAATAGGCTGCAGAAAAAGAAGACCTTCACTCAGTTGGGAGAATCCTAAACCAGCTTATACCACAGATTGAAACACTTAGGCATGTTTAGTCCGATTGAACCCAAAGTGCCAAATCCTCCCCCAAGGAATTTGGACCACTCGGTGAGTTGCGAGTATTGCTCGGGTGCTCCGGGACATGACATAGAAAAATGCTGGCATTTGAAAACGGCCATCCAAGAGCTCATTGATATCTTCCGAATTGAAGTGCAGGCCCCAGAGATGCCTAACATCACTCAGAATCCATTGCCAGCCCATCACGAGACCCATATGATTGAGTTAGTGCAAAAGGGAGAGTATAAGAAGCCTTCACAAACCGTAATAATGATCAGGGCCAGTGAGGACAGATCAAATGAGAAACCAACCAGTGGGAGGGCATTGATCAAGGTAGAGAAGACAGTCAGCGAACTAGTGGTGGTGATAAAGAAGGCACCTTTGAGCAATGTGGCAGTAAAATAATAATTAATTAAAGTGGTGGTGTCGGGGGCAGTTGTCAAGCCCGTGGTGATCATGAAAGGGGTCCACACAGAGCCAGTTATCATCAAACCAGTGACTCAGTTACCAATAGTCAGTGAAAAGGCCTTCCCATGGAACTACGGCCGAGTGACTGTGACGTACAAAGGGAAGGAGGTTAAAGAAGAAGTTTGTGAAACCCATGGGCTGACTCGTTCAGGGAGATGCTTTGCCCCTGAGGAACTGAGAAAAGCTAAAGCAGCCAAAGATAATCCAGCATCAGTAAAAAGGGCCGTAACTGAAAAAAAAGCAGAAGAGTTCTTGAAGAAGATGAAAGCGCAAGATTATTCCATTATAGAACAGTTGAGAAAGACTCCGACACAGATTTCATTGCTATCTTTATTGATCCATTCGGACGAGCACCGCCGGGCGTTGATGAAGATTCTGAATGAAGCCCATGTTCCGGATAAGATCTATGTGAATCATCTGGATAGCAAACAAGATTTTCAAAGTCAACAGTGTTACATTTTCTGATGATGAGCTGCCTTTAGAGGGCACTGAGCATAATAGAGCGCTCTACCTCATGGTGAAATGTGAAGACTCTGTGGTCACCCGGGTGCTGATTGACAATGGGTCCAGTGCAAACATTTGCCCTCTCTCTACCCTTGAAAATTTAAAATTTGACAGTGAGAGAATCCACAAGAATAGCAATTGCCTACGAGGATTTGATGGGGGAGGAAAGGACACGGTTGGGGATATCGTATTGGAACTGACAATAGGACCAGTTGAATTTACTATGGAGTTCCAGGCGCTCGACATGGCTGTTTCTTACAATCTTTTGTTGGGTCGGCCTTGGATTCATACCGCAAAAGCAGTGCCATCAACCTTGCATCAGATGGTCAAATTCGAGTTGGACCGGTAGGAAATTGTGGTGCATGGGGAAGATAGTTCGGGTAATACCATTATGCCTTTCGACGAAGCGGAGTATGACGAAGGTCCATGGGTTTACCAAGTCTTGGACGCAGTATCGGTTGCAAAGATCTCGGAAGGAGAATGTATTCTAGTGCCCAGAGTAGCTGCTGCATCTGTTACGGTGGCTTCGGAAATGATAAAGAATGGATTCTTACCTAGAAAAGGCTTGGGTGCTTCTTTGCAAGGCATCATACAGCCGGTATCTCTTCCTGGAAACCTGGGTAATTTTGGTTTAGGCTTCAAGCCCACTGCTGCTGACATAAGGCGAGCTAAGAAGATGAAAAAGAGAGCATGGACCCTTTCAAAACCCATCCCTCTCCTTTCCCATTCCTTTTTTCAGCCTGGTACTAAGAGGCGCCCAGCAACGGCAATGCCTAATTCTGCGGTGGTGAAACCCGACAAGGAGCTAATGGAGAGGTTTGAAAAGCTGTTTAACGAGGTGAATGTGTTCGAGGCAGGAGAAGGTCCAATTAAGGCAAATGTGCAGTTCATGGGGCCCCATGCAAAGCTTAATAATTGGAAAGATACTCCTCTTCCTACCTGGAGGGAGTCTTGGTAGTTAGTTTTGATTTTCCTTTCAATTTAATCTGGATTATTTCCAAGGTTGTAATTCGGATGCTATGTTCCGTCCGTTTGGATGAGTTAAACCTTTTTATCTTACAATTTTAATGAAAGGCAATTTCCTTCCTTTTTCATTCCTGATAGCCTTTATTTTATCTTTCTTTTCTTCCTTGTACTGTCCCTTTTATTCTGGTTTCACTGATGTGTCATGCGTGAGGAGTCTTCGGCCTAGTCTTGATTACCAATCTAACTCCGAAATAATAATACAAGAAATTGAGTGTGATGACGAGGTAGAATATGATGATGAGGAAGCATTTGAAGAAATCAGTAAAGAATTAAGCCAATTTGAAGAAAAACCCAAACCTAATCTTAATGACACAGAGGCAATCAATTTAGGGGATCAAGAGAATGTACGGGAAACAAAAATAAGTGTCCATTTGGAACCTCCGCTCAGAGGAGAGATAATCAAAGCATTTTTTTAGTACAAATATGTTTTTACGTGGTTATATCACGATATGCCGGGTTTAAGCACCAATTTAGTGGTCTACAAATTGCCCACCGACCCAGCATGCCCTCCTCTCAAGCAGAAGCTGAGGAAATTTAAAACAGATATCAGTGTGAAAATCAAAGAAAAGGTCAACAAGCAGTTTAATGCGAAGGTCATCCAGGTCACCCGATATCTCACCCGGTTAGCTAATGTTGTGCCTGTGCCAAAGAAGGATGGAAAGACCAGAGTGTGCGTTGATTACCGTGATCTCAATAAGGCGATTCCAAAAGACAACTTCCCACTTCCAAACATCCATATATTGATTGACAATTGTGCCAAACATGAGATTGGTTCCTTCATGGATTGTTATGCGGGCTATCACCAGATTTTGATGGATGAGGAGGATGCGGAAAATATGGCATTCATCACGCCTTGGGGAATGTATTATTATAGGGTCATGCCATTTGGGTTAAAGAATGCAGGGGCAACATACATGAGGGCGATGACCACCATGTTCCACGACATGATATATCGGGAAATTGAAGTCTATGTAGATGACGTGATCATAAAGTCGAGAAAGCAATGTGACCATGTCAAGGACTTGAGGAAGTTTTTCCAGAGGCTCCACAGGTATAACCTCAAACTTAATCCAGCAAAGTGCGCGTTTGGAGTCCCGTCTAGGAAGTTGTTGGGGTTTGTGGTAAGTTGATGCGGTATTGAGTTAGACCCGTCCAAGATCAAAGCCATTCAGGAGCTACCGCCGCCAAGAAGCAAGAAAGAGGTGATGAGTTTACTTGGCAGGTTGAATTATATCAGTAGGTTCATTGCCCAGCTCATAATGACTTGCGAGCCCATCTTCAAGCTGCTAAAGAAAGATGCTGCGGTCAGATGGACGGATGAATGTCAAGCAACATTTGGCAAGATTAAGGAATATTTGGCTAGTCCACCTGTGTTGGTCCCGCCAGAGCCGGGAAGACCCTTGATCCTTTATCTGATAGTTTTGGATAACAATTTTGGTTGTGTACTGGGGCAGCATGACATCATAAGAAAGAAAGAGCAGGCAATTTACTACCTCAGCAAGAAGTTCACATCTTATGAGGGGAAGTACACTCAACTTGAGAGGACGTGTTGTGCCTTAACCTAGGTAGCGCAAAAATTGAAACATTACTTGTCATAATATACCACCTATCTTATCGCTAGGTTGGACCCGTTGAAGTACATTTTTCAGAAGCCCATGCCCACAGAGAGGCTGGCGAAGTGGCAAATCTTGCTTACAGAATTTGATATTGTCTATGTGAACCGGACTGTAATGAAAGCACAAGCCTTGGCTGATTATTTGGCCGAGAATCCAGTCGATGAAGAATATGAACCTTTGAAGACATACTTCCCTGATGAAGAGGTAATGAATGTTGATGAATTAGAACAGGTCGAGAAGCCGGGATGGAAATTGTTCTTTGATGAGGCTGCCAACACCAAAGGCGTCGGGATAGGAGCGGTACTTATTTCTGAGACAGGGCAACACTACCCTGTTACCGCTCAACTTCGTTTCTAATGCACCAATAACATAGCTGAATACGAGGCGTGTATTTTGGGTTTGAGGTTGGCTATAGACATGGGTGTCTAGGAAATCTTGGTCATGGGTGACTCGGATCTTCTGGTGCACCAGATTCAGGGAGAATGGGAGACACGAGACTTAAAGCTCATACCGTACAAGCAATGTTTGCGTGAACTTTGTCAACGGTTTCAGTCAATAGATTTCAGGCATATTCCAAGAGTTCATAATGAAGTTCCCGATGCTTTGGCCACTTTGGCATCAATGTTGCATCATCCAAACAAGGTTTATGTGGACCCGTTGCGGATTCAGGTTCGAGATCAGAATGCCTATTGTAACATGGTGGAAGAAGAGCTTGATGGTGAGCCGTGGTTCCATGATATCAAAGAATACCTCAGGTTGGGAGTATATCCCGCACAGGCCACAAGGGATCAAAAGAGAGCAATTCGACGCTTGGCAAGCGGATTTTACTTTAGTGGAGGAGTGTTGTACAAAAGAACTCCAGATCTTGGCTTATTGAGATGCATGGATGCTAAGAAGGCTACAGTTATCATGACCGAGGTACATGCGGGAGTTTGTGGACCTCATATGAGTGGGTATGTATTAGCAAAGAAGATTCTCTGAGCAGGTTATTATTGGCTTAATATGGAACGAGATTGTATCAGTTTCATGCACAAGTGTCATCAATGTCAGGTACATGGAGATTTGATTCATTCTCCACCATCTGAAATGCATACAATGTCGGCAACATGGCCTTTCGTTGCTTGGGGAATAGATGTCATTGGGCCGATCGAGCCAGCAGCGTCAAATGGGCACAGGTTTATTCTGGTAGCCATTGATTATTTCACTAAGTGGGTTGAGGAAAAAACTTTCAAATCTGTGACCAAGAAGGCAGTGGTCGATTTCGTGTATTCAAATATTATATGTCGATTCGGAATCCCGAAGGTAATCATCACGGATAACGAAGCCAATCTTAACAGCCATCTGATGGCGGAGACATGTCAGCAGTTCAAGATCAAGCACCGCAATTCCACCCCGTATCGTCCTAAGGCGAATGGGGCGGTCGAAGCAGCTAATAAGAACATCAAGAAGATACTTCGGAAAATGGTGGAAGGGTTCAGGCAATGGCATGAGAAGTTACCTTTCACCCTGTTAGGCTACCGCACTACTGTTCGCACTTCAGTAGGGGTGACTCCTTATTCATTGGTATACGGTATGGAGGTAGTAATACCCGCAAAGGTTGAAATACCATCCCTTCGGATTATCGCCGAGGCGGAAATTGACGATGTTGAATGGGTCAAAGCCCGCTTGGAACAATTGAGTTTGATTGATGAAAAGAGATTGGCAGTAGTATGTCACGGACAGTTGTGCCAACAGAGAATAGAGAGAGCATATACCAAGAAAGTGCGTCCGCGGAAGTTTGAAGTAGGGCAATTGGTGTTGAGGCGTATCTTACCTCATTCGGCTGAAGCAAAAGGAAAGTTCGCCTCCAACTGGCAAGGGCCATTTGTTGTAACCCGAGTGTTGTCCAATGACGCATTATATTTGACAGATGTGGAAAGAAAATGTGTAGAAATGGCTATCAAATCTGATGCAGTCAAGCGATACTATGTATGATTTCTTTGTCTAATTGTACTTAATTGTATTTGGCATATTTTGAGATTGAAATGACGAAGGCATTTTGTTCTGCTATCCAAACACTTTATCCTTGGTTACCCGTTTTGAGCCTTATTTTATTTTCTTTCGAACCCTTATTTCGGAATCAATAACAAAACGCGGAAGCACGAGCAAGGAAGATCAGCGGAGAAACAAGAAGAACAGTCCAAAAAAAAAAGAGGAAAAGAGAAAAGAAAATAATGAAAAAGAGAAAAAAAAGAAAAAAAAAAGAAGAAGAGAAAAGAAAAATGAAGAAAAGAAAAGAAAAGAAAAGAAAAGAAAGGAAAGAAAAGAAAAGGGGAAGAAAGGGAAGATCGCAACAATGGAGTAATTCTATGACCTGAACTGCGTTTGACTTGATCCCGAAAGGGTACGTAGGCAGCCTCTCTGAGGTTCAGTCACACCAAAACAAAATACAAAAGTTCCCCAAGAAGGAAACTAGGGCACAAGTTGTGGTCATTGTAAAAAGCTAATTCTGAAAGTTCTAATTTTGACCCCCTGTTGAATTGTTTTGAGCCTTTATACCCTTCTTCCTAACCCTATCCAAAAGCCCACATTACGGTCCAAAGAAAGACCTTCTGATCAATCTTCAGGAAGTGCCAATATGAGCAAGTAAAAGTGATTCATGTCAGGGGCAACACTCCGGTACAAGAAGAAAAAATGATGAAAATAAGAGAGTCTTATTGGTGAAAACCCTCACGGGCACCGTAAGGCGACGCGAGTTGAGAGAAATAAAAAATGAGAGAGTCTTATTGGTGAAAACCCTCATGGGCACCGTAAGGCGAAGTGAGTTAAGAGAAATAAAAAATGAGAGAGTCTTACTGGTGAAAACCCTCACGGGCACCGTAAGGCGAAGGTGAGTTTTTCATATGGGCACATGAGACAAGTCTATGGTTGAAAGGTGCTCAAGACATTGCAAGATGGGCAAAGTTTGGGTTTGGGTGAAAATCAGGTTATGGAAGTCTGGAACAACAAATGTGGCAATTGAGAGTTGATTGGTTGGACAGACTGGGCTGGCTAATCCAAAATGCATGGCATGATCAATGGCACCAGCTGTTCTACTCAGATAAGTCTTCTTCTCTTCTTCCTTCATTACAAATCATCCGTTTTCGGATTCTCTCTATCCTCAACCCTCGAGGTCATTGCATTTCATTCTTTTGAGGTCTGTCTTTAAGATGTTTCAGTGTCAGTTCTGTTCAAAACAAAAGGGAGGAATGTCAAAGCTAACTACCGGTTTCCCAGTTGCAAAGCACAACAGGGCCAGAATATATCAAAGATGAAGTAGGACATAAAGGGCCACTGGAAGTTTCGTCGGTGGATCAATAAGCTAATCGTGGGGAAGAAGAGAAGTTTCAGATAGAGGGGTCACAAACACAAAAACAACTATACGGGATAGAACACTTGGGTCATCAAAGTCAGGGTGTCGAAATTTGGTCAGGAAGTCGAGAGGTTCAAGGCAAGTCCAGGGAAGCAGGTCGGAGTAAAACCCAGCAGCAGGGACATATCCAGCAAGAATGCCAGCAACTAACCACCATTTTATATTAACAAATTTTTCTTTGGATGAGCCAGGGGCAAGAAATTTTCTTTGTTTGATATTTTGAAGTCAGGCGCCCACGTGGAGAACAAGGGAACACATTTCAAGTTTCAGCAATCAGGCGCCCACCTGGAGATCAAGGGAATACTTTTCAAGTTTCAGCAATCAGGCGCCCACCTGGAGAACAAAGGAATACATTTCAAGTTTCAGCAATCAGGCGCCCACCTGGAGAACAATGGAATACATTTCGAGTTCAGCAGTCAGGCGCCCACCTGGAGAACAAGGGAATACATTTCAAGTTCAGCAGTCCGGCGCCCACCTGGAGAACAACGGAATACATTACGAGTTCAGCAGTAAGGCGCCCACCTGGAGAACAAGGGAATACATTTCAAGTTTCAGTAGTCAGGCGCTTACCTGGAGAACAAGGGAATACATTTCAAGTTTCAGTAGTCAGGCGCCCACCTGGAAAACAAGGGAAGTGCAATTCAAATTTTAGCTTTTAATTCTTAATATTTGATAACATGTTGTACCCAGTTACCAAACTGGGGCAAATGTTTAGTTATTTTGTTGCAGCGAGGTGCCTACCTGGAGAACAAGGGAATACATTTCAAGTTTCAGCAATCAGGCGCCCACCTGGAGAACAAGGGAATACTTTTCAAGTTTGAGCAGTTAGGCGCCCACCTGGAGAACAAGGGAAGTACAATTAAAATTTTAGCTTTTAATTTTAATATCTGATAACATGATGTGCCCAGTCACCAAACTGGGGCAAAAAATTTTCTTTGTTTGTCTATTTTGTTGCAGTCGGGAGCCCACCTGGAGAACAAAGGAATAATTTTCAAGCATTGCAGTCAGGAGCCCACCTAGAAAATAAGGGAATATATTCAGGTTCAAGTTCAGAAGTCAGGAGCCCGCCTGGACAACAGAGGAATACATTCAAGTTCAACAGTTTGAAGAGAAGGGACAACATATCAGTTTAAAATTCGAAGCGACAATAATGGATTTCACCAAGAGAGCACAAGGAAACAAGGCAACAAGAAGTACAAGAGCAAGTTTGAAGAATTTAGATAGGACTTTTGTAATCCGTAGTCATAGCTTAGTTTAGTTTCTTTTTATTTTTGACATGGTGTAATAAGGGAGGTCAGCAAGCAGTAGCAACAGCAATCGCGGTGAAATCACAACTCCTAGTAGTCCCAGCTACCAGACATTCCCGAACTATACTGACCTGAATCCTTTTTAGCCAAGGATATGTAGGCAACCTCTGAAGCAGGGTGCGGTCAACTCTTTCAAAAATGCTTCACACGAAATATTCAAACGGGCAAAAATCACTCGTTTTCGCTCACTTATCTTTGCACGAAAACTCTTCGTGTTTCCGGGCAAAGACGGGCAGTTATGAGCACGTGATTTTTGCCGTACATGAATTATTCCCAAAAATTCAAATAAAATAATTTTTTTTATTATTTTACAATTTTGTGAATTTTGTGTTAATTGTTTGCATTTTATTTGTGCATTTTAATTCATACAAAAATACAAAAATATACTTGGCATTTGTTTGGGATTTAATTTCGTATTTTTAGGATTAATTAGTAGTTAAATTATTTACATATAAAGAAAATGACAAAAAATAGTTCTCTGCATTTTTATTTTCAATTTTTATAATTTGTCTTAAATTTAGTTTAAAAATTAGAAATTAGTTAATTTTGAGAATTAAATAATATAATTTTAGTGTCAATTTGGTCTATAACTTATTTCTTTGTCATTTTTAACAAAAATAAAAAAATATATAAATACAAAATATGAAAAAGAGACAGAGAGTACAAAATGAAAAGAAAAACAAAAGAAAACACATTTAAAAGAGGGTGCCTTAATAATACTCGGTATTGGGCCGTTTCTTTACATTTTTCCTAGCCCAAAAGACCCCTTCCTGCCCGGGCAGCCCACACCCGTCCCCAGTACCCAGTCTAAAGGCCCTGCCCCTAAACTATGCTGTTTCATCAGGTTTTAATCTCATCCGTTGAGGATCTTTGATCCAACGGCTGAGAACTGAAGGCCAATTAATATATTACTGTCCGAAATTAGTTCCCCCCCCTCTCAGACCCCTCCATCATCCCAACCCTAAACCCTAGAGAGACTTTAGCCGCCCCAATACCTCCGGTGAAACCCGCCAACGGTGACGACAAAAACTATCCCGTTCCCACCCGAAATAACACCCCTAACCCTCCTCAACACCCTTATTCCGAATACCCAACTGGTTTCCTTCGAATTATGGCCAGACAGTTCGAATATCGAATCTAAACTTTTCGGCCAAGATCCCAACTCACCCAACCGCTCCCAAATTCACACCATAGGCTAGCCTTGACTCCCTCAAACCCAATCTACCATCAATTCCCCTCAAAAACTCCTTTAACCTCTCGAATCGCTGAAACCCTAGAGCTGCCACCTTAAAATCCCCATAGCGTTTGGTGGCGCCGCCACCTCAGTTTACCCTCAGAATAACACCTTGGATTCCCTGGAATCTCCACATGCTAAACCTTAAGTCCGTGTGCCTCGACTTTGGCCAGAGGTGTTCGAATTTTAAATCAAAGGTTCAAGTCCTAAAGTTCCTGACCAGGTTTGCATGCAAGTTCAGTCCGCCATGTTTCTCCGAGGTCCAGGGTTTTGTTTAACATATTCTTTGCAAGTTTGACTCAGTGAGTTTTCTTTTCCTATCAATTTCTTTCTTCCTGTTTCATTTCTGTATCTAATTATCTCATGATTTTGGGTTCTGGGATTTAATCCTGCATTCTCTTTGAAATTTGTTCATGCTAGTATAGGTTAGGTCCACTGATTAGTTTAGGATTGGTTTTAATTCCCTTTTGATTCTGTTTGCATCTTTGAGGTCATTTCTATGTTTTGATTGGTATTTGTTTGGATTGACTGTTTAGTTTCAATTTGGTTCGTTTAAATTGTGATTAGTATGCGAATTTCATATCAATGGATGGTCAATTAATTAGTTGTTTAATTGTTGATGGTAATTGGTGAATTAAAGTTCAGTAGTTAGTTCAGGGTTAGGATTTGAATGAGAACCTAGTTTTAGCTGAATGAAATTGCAATGATTGCTTAACTATGGTTCAATCAGGGTTGGGGTAGGTTAGTAATCCTAGGAATAAGCTAAGGGCAATTGGGGTAGTTCAAGGGTTTGGAATCTGTTAGAAACTAAAATAAGAAGCCTTAGAACATACTAGAATAGGTATTTAGTTGTAATTTTAGTAAACTTAGGGTGCTTACCTGAGTAACAAGTTAGAAAACAAAGGACTAAATGAAAAATAAATAGGGAATAATAGGGAAAATAGAAAAGGTGAAGGCTACCCTCATTTTGCCTATAAAATGGTGTTCCCATGCCTTGTTTCAGAAGTTTGGGGAAGCCCAAAATTTCCCCCCAAAAACATTCTTCAAGCCTCCAGATCTGAAATTCAAATTCAGATAAAAAATCCCTTATATGTTAGCTTTCTTCCAAAAGAAAAACCAAAAAAACAACAAAAAACTTCAGAAATCCCAAAAAAATCACTGTTTCATTGGAAATTGTAGGTTAATTTTGACATTCTAGTTATCAATTCACTTCTCATAGTTCTCTCTTTAGTTGCTGAAGTTTCAGAGGTATTCTAGTTGATTTCGAGTGGTTTGTGGGTCCAGTCATTCTGTTTTTGGGTGTTTGTTGTTGCTGCTGGTTTTACACTCTGTCCGGTTTTGTTTGAGTGTAATTTCTGGGTCAAAGCTTGAGTCTGCTGTTGATTTGGTTCTCACTGACTGCTACTACTACACTACTTGTGCTGATTTCTCCTCAATTGCATTGTATTTCCATTTCTAGGTACACGTTTATGAACTCACCTTGATGTAGCTGTGAAGTGGAGTTGAAATGAGAATATTTTCAGATTTATGCTCATTTGAGAGTTGTCTGTTGTCACAACTCAATAGATGATTAGTTAATTAAATGTGATTGATGAAAGTTAGTTGTTTTGTGTTGTATGAATAATAGACACATTTGTATTAAAATTGGACTGTTTCGAACTTTTAAACTCTGGATTTGTTAATTCGTTTCAGAACAATAGCATAGTGTAATTAGTTTAGTAGTTAATGTTAGTTCAGCTTTGAAATCAACAGTAATACAATCATGAAATCGGTAGTTTAGTGTAATTCAGTTCGATTATTGATACTAATATGCCTTAAATCAGTATATATATTCCGTGAACCAGTTGTTTTAATTTGAACACATTCAGATAGTGTGAAATAATTTCAATAGCTTTGGTTTAACTGAATCAGAATTCTGTTTGGTTTAAAATCCAGACTCTACAGCCTACTGCCAGTCCGTAGGGCCTCAGTTTCTTGACTAAGAGGCCCATGTCCAATTCTGATTCCCTCGCATTTGGACCTGGGCCCAAGCTTCTACTGGTCGGTCCGGTATTGAATGAATGGGGTCCGGATTCCTTCAGTGGTTGGCCCAATCACACGGTCAGCCCAAAGTCGGGCTCATTTCAGAGCACAAACGTAGCAATTTCTATCTGATGAAGCTGAGCCTAAATCTGATATAAGACCCAACCTTGAACGCTCTTTCCCCTTGATAAGGCCTGACCATTTTTTGTTTAGTGGACCAACGGTTCAAGGCCCAAAAACTGTATAGATCCAAAACTCTTTGGTTAAAAATTATATTAGGAATAGGGGATTAATTTGCAAGTATAAATTTGGGTACTCGAGTTAGGTAGCGGGTTCAAATTAGGAGGTTCCTCCCTTTTGTTTGAATCCGGACTTGAACTCGAGGTTTGAATTTATAAATATAAATTAATTAAGTCCGTTTAGAGACAAAAAGAAATAGAAAATTTTAGTGGCTTTAGGTTGGCTTTTAAATAATAAAGGTGAGACGAGCCTCGCCAAACAAAATATACAAATTGCGGGGCCCTCATTAATTGCTTAATTAAAAATACTTAGCATTCGGAGCATGACGTTTAGCAAATTTCATGACCCTTCGCAAAGTCAAAAGTCGTTAGTCATTTTAGGCACGCTTTTAATTATTCTACCTTCCTAAATGCGGGTGCGCATTTCATGTGACCCAAGTCCAAATCCAAAAACGTTGAATAAGAATATCTCGAGGATCCGGGTGCATTTCATGTGACGTGATCCAGAAACACGTTCTTAAACGACGTTCACTTTCTTTAAAATTGAATAAAGCGGTAAATACTCCTAAAATTGCACTAAAGATTTAACATGTATTAAGATCAGATTTTAGCCAAATATAGAAGTTGAGCGACCGTGCTAGAACCAAGGAACTCGGGAGTGCTTAACCCCTTCTATTGGGTTAACAGAATTCCTTACTCGGATATCTGGTTCGCGATTGTAATACAGAGTCAAACCCCTTCCTTGATTCGAGATTCAAACCGGTGACTTGGGAAACCATAAATCTCCCAAGTGGTGACTCTGAACCTTAAATAAAATGAATCCCGTTTTGATTGTCCTTTAATTGAAAAAACTCCTTTTATTATACCCTTCCCGGGGGTGTAGTAGCGAAAAAGGAGGTGTGACAGTGAGTACGTTACATGAGAAATTGTAATCACCTGGCAGGTTATTTTGTGTACTGTAGTCATGTTGCCCTATGCATTGCCTCTTCTATGCTTATTTATGGTTATGTGACTTGTCGGGATGGTTGGATCGGTTCCGGGATAGTTTCGAAGTAAAGTGGGACACTTAGTCACAAGTTGAAAGAGTTTACCAGAGTTTGACTTTTATATAGATGACCCTAGAATGATATTTTGACAATTTTAATAGCTTCATGTGATAATTTTGGACTTAGGCGTATTTTCAGATGTTGGTTTGGAGGTCCGTAGATTGATTTGGTGCTTTTTGGCGAAAGTTGGAAAGTTGAAGGTTTGAAAGGATGAGAAGTTTTGCCATGAGTTGATTGTGTTGATATCGAGTTTGAATTTCAGTTATGTAAGTTGGAATAGGTCAGTTGTGTCATTTGGGACTTTTATGCTAAATTTGAGGCCGGTCGGAGTTGATATGATATGGTTTGACATGAGTTTTAGAAGTTGGAAGTTTGTTAGTTTGTTAGACTTGAATTAATGTGTGATTCATGATTTTGGTATTATTTGATATGATTTGAGGCTTTGAGTAAGTTCGTACTGTATTTTAAGACTTGTTGGTATATTTGGATTGGGTCACGAAGGCCCCGGGTGTGTTTTGGGTGGAGTTCAGGTCATCATTGGACTTAAGAGTTTGGTTGAAATTTCTGATTGTCTAGTGTAATTGCACCTGCGATGGGTTGGCCGCAGGTGCGAGGCCATAGAAGCGGCTTCGTAGTTGTAAAAGCGGAAAGGGAAGCTGTTGAGGGTGTCCACATATGCCAAAATCTTGGCGCATATGGAGAGATGCTAGGAGCCTACAGAAGCAGACAAGCAAAGAGTTAGTGATCTCCGCATCTGCAAAGGAATTCTAGCAGTTGCGATGTCGTAGGTGCGCTTCTTTGGACTGCAGGTGTGGTTTTGCTGGACAGATATTTATATTCAAAATGTTTCATGTTTTTCTCATGTTGCGTGTTGTGTAGTCTGACCAAGGGCAATTTTTGGAGCACTTTTCAACATAATTGAGGAGGTTTTGTTATTAGATATTGATTGCCCATTGATTTTTACCCCTAGAGTAATTGAATTCAAGGAAGAATTTGGGGATTTTAGGCTATGTTATTAGAGAGTGAGATTTGATGATTTGATTTTCAATTTGTGGTTAGAATTGGATGATATTTGTATGGTTGGGCTCGTAATTGAATGGGTATATAGAATTTGTGAAAGTTGTCGTGTTCTGGGGTGGGGGTCCGAGGTTTACTTCATGGGTTGACTTTGCATATTTTATTCTATACTTTAGCTTTATCATTTGGAATTAGTTTCCTATAGCTATTATTAATGATATTAAGTTTCTTTGGCTATATTTGAGTCACTCAGAGGCCGATTCGTGTGGCAGGGGATTTTTTAATTAATTTATGTACTTTGAGGTAAGTAACATTTCTAAACTTGTATTTGGGGTATTTAACCCAAAAACCATGTTGTATGAAATGTATTGGGGTAACGCACATGCTAGGTGACATATGTGTGGGCGTGCACCAGAGTAAGCATGATTCAAGTGAACTTTTAGACTATTACCNGTGCGCTTTGAGGTAAGTAACATTTCTAAACTTGTATTTGGGGTATTTAACCCAAAAACCATGTTGTATGAAATGTATTGGGGTGACGCACATGCTAGGTGACATATGTGTGGGCGTGCACCAGAGTAAGCATGATTCAAGTGAACTTTTAGACTATTACCGGACTTGCTTGCTATCACATATTGTTATATCCATGTTTCTCGTTCTTGTTTGATTATCTGAGTTGTGATTCATGTCAAAAATCATGTTTAGTCTACGTTCTTATTTTGTTGAGACATAGCGAGGCCATTTCTATTTGTGCTATGTGATTTAACTTTAAGTTATATACACATTTGGATATATATATGCTGCCACCAACCCATTTTAAGTCATTTTGTTTTTCACTATATTCAGACCTCAGAATCCTAGAAACACTATATCAAGGTTCTCTCAAGATTCAAAACCGAAACAAAGGGCAAACAACACAAATCAAGTGTCGGAAATCCCGTAGCACTAGTAAGTTTCTTGTTCTTCTTGTTGTTGCTCGTTTTTGTATTATGACAGCTCATGCGGGAGGTTTTTTTAAGGGTTTTATGTTCTGTAAATACTCCCTCAAGTTCTTAATATCAAGCCTATTTTATTTCAATCCTTCTAAGGTGATTCTAGTGCCGAAAAACACTAATTGATTGCTAGTTTCGCTTCCTTATTGTTGTTGCAGCATTGGAGGGATATTTCATGGACAATTAAGGTCAATTTGGAGTTTTTATTTCTTTCTAAAGGTAAGGAACCTCTTAATCTACATATATTTAAGATTATCCAAGTTGCGGCTAAGTCATTGAAGCTAGAACTTGTGAAATATTTATCGAAAGGCTTGGTAGTTATATTATCGGTTGGTGGATTGTTTTGGAAGGTTCAATTTGATTAACATTGATGTTGTTTGGGCTGTTTGGTGATTGTTTTCACTTGTGGTAAGTCATATAAATAGGANTGTTCTTATTTTGTTGAAACCTAGCGAGGCCATTTCTATTTGTGCTATGTGATTTAACTTTAAGTTATATTCCCCAGTCATTTTCATCATTTTATATTATATCTTAGTCTTTGTTCATTATTCATTGTTATATAACATGTTGTTGTTATTTTCCATATGTGAACTATTTGGGCTGAGTGATATAAAATTGTAAGCCCTTGAGATTTGAGAGGTTGACTGAGGTAACCCATAGAGCCGTATTGAGAGAGTGTTGGTTGAAACGGGCTGGACGCCGCAGTAGGAAATATTGGATTTATTATCATTTGGATCGGGTTGTATGTCGTAACATGAGTTATTGACATATTATTATTTGGATGGGGCTGCACATTGTTGCGGACCTTATTGGCTTTTGTTTTACCACTTGGGGAGGATCTTCCCCTTCGGAGTCTTACATACCGGTAGTGAGCACATGCACAATGATATATATACATGTGCTTTGGTGAGGGGCATTGATGCCAAGCACCCGTACAATGCTGAGTGATTGTGTTTATGTGATGGTGTGGGCATGTGAGCAAGGCAATAGATTGAGCTGCGAGAGAGTGTTCTTTAGGTTATCACTATGAAATCATTTACTTGACATGTAAGCATAGAGATGTGTTTTCCTCATGCTAGTGTAACGACCCGACTGGTGATTTTGAGCATTTTCACTTTGCTTGGTTTTTTTATGGCATGAGTAGCTCTGTATGATGTAATATGGCTTATTTGAATCATCGATTTTTATTTTCAGGTTATTCGAAATCGATTTTGAAGGATGATTCTCAACTTGAAGTTTTAAATTTGAAAGATTTAACCAAGTTTTGACTTTTTAGTATTTGACCTCGGATAGGATTTATAATGGTTCTGTTAGCTCCAATGGGTGTTTTGGACTTAGTAATGCGTCCGGATTGTTATTTGGAGGTCCATAGTAGAATTTCGCTTGAAATGGCGAAGGATGGAATTTTGGAAAGTTTGACCGGGAGTGGACTTTTTTTATATCGGGGTCGGACTCCGATTCTAGAAGTTGGACTAGCTCTGTAATATCAAATGTGACTTGTGTGCAAAATTTGAGGTCAATCGGATATGATTTCATAGGTTTCAGCATCGGTTGTGAAAGTTGAGTTTCAAAGTTCAATCATTCCGAATAAAGGTGTGCTTCGCCGTTTTGATGTTTTTTTGAGTAATTCGAAGGTCAACTATGTTTTTATGGAGTTATATGACTTGTTGGAATATTTGATTTAGGTCCCAAGGTCTCGGATGGTTGATGGGTCATGTTTGAAGTTGGAGAAATTGCTAAATGATATAATCGCTTGATATATCGTTGGGACCCATAGTGGTTGTTTCTTGCTATCATCTCATTCATATCATTGATATATCGTAATCAGTTGCATTCATATATTCATATCATATCTCAGTTTCAGTTGTTGCTTATTGATACATCATATCATTGTTCCCGATCAGTTTTTATGACGTTATGAGCCCGTGGGTGAGACTGGAGAGTGATGATTGAGTGAGGTCGAAGGCCTAATTGTGAGATGTTGAGACTATGTCACGTGAGTTGTCCATGCGGATTTTGATATTGATGTTATAGCACGTGATTTGTCCGTGCAGCACGTGAGTTGTCCGTGCGGATTATAGCGATTGGGCTGTAGGAGCCCCTCTGGAGTTTGCACACCCCCAGTGAGTGCGATAGATTATATTCAGGGATGAATCTTCCCTTGATATGGAGATTGATCTTCTCCATGAGTCTGGATTGGCCTTTCCTTCGATATTGGGTGACTTATAGTCAGTGGTGTATATATTCTAGGATGGATCTTCCCGGGGCCGTATGGGCCATATACAATATCGAGTGGTTTATTATGATGAGTGGAAGGTGTGATACAGTGAGAATAAGTACTCTGAGAGTGTGATTACATGATTCATCTCCGAGGTATACGACATTGGCATGCATATAAGGCATACATATATAGGGACGCATTTTTCCTTGTGCTATAGGGTCTCACGTCATTCATGACTTTTTTTTACATACATTGATATATCATTGTAGAGAGGTATGTTACACTTGTTATTTGAAACAGGAAATGAAACATGCTTACCTATTGTGGAAAATATTTTTAGGAAAAAGTTACAGTTTTCAAAACTTACTCATATTTTTTAACGATTTTGGTAGAGGATTTGGCCTTTCTTTGTTTTACTTGAAAAGTGGAACTTTTTTTGGAAAAATATGAAGTAGGCCAAGCACTTTATTTTTGAGCTGTTTCGTTATTTATTTGTTGTACGCTATATGAACTACTGTTGGTTATTTGTTTTGGACCCAACCTATGTTCCAGCTCGTCATTTCTTTCAATCTAAGGTTAGGTTTTTTACTTTTTGAGTACATGGGGTTAGCTGTACTCAAACTGCACATTGCGTGTAGATCCTGGATGTTGATGTTGCTATGATCGAAAGTTGATGGATTCGAAGGTGTACTTGTGTTCCTGTTGTATGTCACCTCTTGTTCACGGTAGCCTAGATTGTAAAATTTGATTTATGTACTTTTCAAACAAAAGATGTATTTTATTCATATCTTCTTTGTAAACTCTATTCTTAGAAGCTCATGATTTTTACTACCAGTCCTTGGGAAATGTAATAGATCGAAATTATTTAGATTGTTTAATTGACTTATTAGCAATGTTGAGCCTGAATAGTTATTAGTTGGCCTACCTAGCGGGTTGGGTTAGGTGCCATCATGACTTCTCGATTTTGGGTCATGACAGATTGGCATTAGAGCTTTAGGTTCATAGGTTCTACAAGTTATGAGGAAGTGTCTAGTAGAGTCTTGCGGATCAGTATGATAACGTCCATATCTATCTTCGGGAGGCTACGGGACATTTAGGATATACTTTCTATCTTTATTTCATTATCGTGCAACATTGATTCAGCCCAAAGTGTAATTCTTTGAATTCCTTCTACGTATTTGTATGCGCATGTGATCGCTTGGTATCAGTTGTACATCGACGGCTTGTGATTCTATGGAAAAGGTGCAAGATGTGATTTTGGTATGCTGATGATGGGCCAGTTTGGAGGACTTGAGGTTGGGTTTTGACTGTGGTTTGAGCACAGAGGTGTTGATTCTGCAAGCACATGCTTTTAGATTTATATGTATGGTAGTGTCCCTATTCATAGAATTTGTTGCTGGATGGATATGTTATGAATATGATGTGACTTCGAGATATGTTCATATGGTTGAATATAATGAGATGGGTCTACTTGAAGTGTAGAAAGAACTATTTAGGGCTTGATTTCCATCTCGATTTGATTTATAGTCTCGAGGTATGGGTGTGTTGAAATGTCTTTTCATGTTGATTAGTTGAGGATTGAAGTAGATTTCATGTCGTGATATGAGTTGAGACACAGGAGGATTAAGTAATTGCGTAGTGTTTATCACTGTGGAAGGTTATAGAGAGAGGTTAGTTTGAGGCAAAACAGGTGGGCAATCTCCTGCAGGGTGTCCTGAGGCTTGCATGATCCCTATATTATTTGTTGGGAGTTCTCTTTTACCAGGGAAATATGTGTTGGGATTTAAGTTTGGATCAATTATGAGAGTGCTCTTGACTGTTGCGAGGATGAATACAAGATTTGAAAATGATTTTACGTATTATATGGTTGTGTTGCATGAACTTATGAAGGATTTAGTTGAATCTCACAGGTGTATTATGGTTGTAGTAAAGTATGGGCATTGGGAGTTATGGTGTGTTTTGATCTATGGCTTTGAGACAAGTGGGGGAGTCCACTATTGATAAGTTGATTTCATGGTTAGGTGTTGTATTGGCTAGAAATTGATATTTATATTGAAGGATGTCAAGACTTGTGGCATTTCTATATCATTACGGATTTTGCATATTACCATCAGGAAGGTGAAGTTAATGGATTTAGATTCATAGAAGGTGTCTTAAGAGAGGGTATCTCGGTTGTGGTACTTTTGGGGATGCTAAAGTTTGTGGCGAAAGTTTAAGCTAAGGATAGTAGTGTACTAGCAAGGAAAAGTATCAATTTGAAGGAAATTTGGAAGGAACTCAGAGAATTAGAACAACTCGGTAGTAGGTTGGATCGGAATGGTAATGGACAAGATCGGTTCTTTGGGTGCTTATGATGTGGTAGGTTTCTACAGGTATTTCATGGCAATGCTCCTAGGTTTTGATGGCTTCCGTAGCTTGGTTTAGTTAGAAGGAGCCAGTCTCGATGGTTTGGCTTTGTGCAAATGGGATTCAGAGAGCTCTTGATGGTTTCTACCATAGTTAGAGATGTATATTTCCTACTGGCGCGAGGAGCATGTGATGTATAGTAATTTCTTCTTGGATGGGATAGAATGTACAGTTCTTATCTAATTAAGTATGAGTTGCTTGTGACTCGGAGTGGATTATGAAGTTCTCATAGCTATTATAGGATGGCATGGTATATGCGGGGTGCTGTGTAGGATCGAGATTTGGCTTGTTCAAGGTCATAGTTTTATTTTTAAAGGAAAGGTCATAAATTCATAGGCAGTTTCAGATGAATAGGTAAATGACATTACTATTTGGTATAGCGTGAGGAGAGTATACATTTAAGAAGGGGCAATGCGTTACATCACTGGTATTGCAGCATTCTCTTGTTTGATCAACTGCTGATGTTCAAATTTTGCTTTATGGCATAGGAGAATTATAGGAGTACTCATCGTGGGATGACCATGTAATTTGAGAAGTATTAGGCATTCAGGCGATGGAGTTGAGATCAGATATGGTGATTTGTATGTTCTATAGATTTGGAGACCGGGAGTTCTCACGAGTAGATTATTTCGTGGTTGTGGACTGTGAAATGTATCCAAGGTTGGGCAGAGGATAGTAGGTGTTTTGGTTCAGTCATTGTGGACTTCGGAGGGTTATCTATCTATTGCGGGGGAATAGAGTTGGTTTGGGGTTCATTGGTAGGCCAAAATGGATGTGAATTCGACACCCAATCGAATTTGTTGACTCTGAACTGCTATTGTTGAGGGATGTGCCATTCACTTGTTGTGGAGCTTATTCATGTTCGAAAATGATTTGTGAGTTACCCTTTTATGTTACGAGGAGTTGTGAATCGTTGGTTATATGCACACATGTGCGGTTCTATTGGGGCTTTATAGCGGATATTTCAGCAAGATGAGTATTTAGGTATTCCGTGATTGATTGCGCGTTGGCTATGTTCATTCCTGATGGACGCATTGTGTCATTTGCTTCCCGTGGTTATGGTAATGCACTTTAGGTTCTTGATGTAATATTTTACGGGGTTATTTATTTTGAGCAAAGTGGCTCGAGGTGTATAATATAGACCATCGTTTGGATGGGGTCACGCAATGTAGCGGAGTTGTATTGAGGATAATCCATTACATGAGATTCGTGTATCTTGGTTCTACGGTGTGTAATAGGTTCTTAGCATTGTGTTATAGTGATACCCGTTGAGCTTGCGGGACGGTTCTCTTATTGGAATTTTCCATGTTTGAATACATTTGGATTGTTACTTATTGGTGCACGGATTGCACGGGTTGTGGCTTCAGATTGTATTGATGTGTCATGTTGCTAGAGTGGTCATGTTGGATGAGATGGAGTCATTGGACCTAGAATTAATACTATCGGAATTGATTACAGCATGGTTTAAAGAATAATATCAAAAGTCGGCTTAGAAATTTGCTAAAGTTCGTATCGCAGAAAAGGGATTTCCACAACTTGTTGATCTGATGAATGGTTATGAGTTTTGGCATGTTTCTTTCATCATTTGCAGTATATGAAGGTATTAGAATGAGGCTTTTTTTATAAGAGGTTTATTGCCAGTATTGGGTTATTTTGAGCAGCTACTATGATTAGAAATTATCGCTATAAGTGTTTATGTGGTATACCATGTGATTGAATCTTGGGTTATAACTATGGCTTGTCACAGCTTGTTCAAACTTATGCAGTGTGAATATGCGTGACTCGGCTCTAATAGAAAATTTCAGACGTGGAAATTGTATTCTAAGGCTTCTGGGCTAGGTTGGACTAAGAAATTTCAGTCATATTGTGTTACTGGACATATATAGGATAGGGTGACATGGGATCACCCCCGGGTATGTGCATGGTAAGGTTATACAATGATTTGTTATCTGTTGGAACAACTCCGGACACATTAGAGAATGAACATATGTTTAAGTGGGGGGGGGGGGTATGCAATGCCCGACCGGTTAGTTTGAGCATTTGAACTTCGCTTGGTTGTCTAAAGGTGTGAGTAGCTCCGTATGATGTATTATGACTTATCTGAATTGTCGGTTTTGATCTTTAGGTTATTCGGAATCGATTTGGAAGGATGATTCTCAGTTTGAAGCTTTAAATTTGAAAGATTTGACCAAGTTTTGACTTTTTAGTATTTGATTTCGGATTGGATTTATGATGGTTCTGTTAGCTCCGTTGGGTAATTTTTGACTTAGGAGCGCATCTGGATTGTGATTTGGGGATCCGTGATAGAATTGGGTTGAAATGGCAAAGGTTGAAATTTTGGAAAGTTTGATCGGGAGTGGACTTTTTGATATCGGGGCGAATTTTGACTGCTGAAGTTGGAGCCAGTCTGTATGTCAAATGTGACTTGTGTATAAAATTTGAGGTCAATCGGACATGATTTGATATGTTTTGTCATCGGTTGTGGAGGTTGAAGTTTCAAACTTTAATGATTCCAAATTAAGGTGTGATTCGTCGTTTTGACGAGGCTTGACCAGTTCAATGATTCCAAATCAAGGTATGACTTGTTGGCATGTTTGGTTCAAGCCCCAGGGGCCTCTAATGTGTTTCGCGTGGTTAACTGGTCAAGTTTGTAGTTGGAGAAATTGATGAAGTTCGCCAATTGCTGGTGTAATCGTACCTGCGAGGGTATTGCTGCATGAGTGATGCCGCAAGTGCTGTGGGATGGACATAGGTGCGGATGTGTGTTGGATTGGGGAAGACCGTAGGTGCGAAATTGTTTCCATACATGTGTGGTCGCAGAAGTGGATAGGGAGCACAGGTAGAGAGATGCAGGTTTAAGTAGTTTCGGTAGAAGCAGAGGTTTTGTCGCAGAAGCGGCTAATATGATCGCAGATGCAGAAGTGTTGGAAAAAATGTTGAATACAAGGGTTCGCGTTTTTGGCTTCATTTTTACAATTCCAAGTGCGGATTGGGGCAATTTTCTAGCAATTTTCATCACAAGGATTGGGGTAAGTGTTCTACACTCAGTATTGGTTATATTTCATGAATCTATATTCGATTTTAGCTTTCGGTTGATGAATTGAAAGAGGAAATTGGGGTTTTGGCCTAAAGATTCATAATAAGAATTTTTGAGTTTTGAACACCGGTTTGGAGTCGTATTTGAGTGAAACTACTATGGTTGGACTCATAATTGAATGGGTTATCGGATTTTATGAGTTTTGAGGCGTGGGCCCCCGGTGTGAGTTTTGACCGGATTTTGGAATTGACTTCGGATTTGATATGTATCATTTTTAATTGCTTCCTTGGGTTTTATCTGATGTATTTGAGTTGCTTTTGGCTAGTGTCGATCCGTTCGGAGGTTGCTATGCATGTGATGGCATTCTTGGAGCATCGCTTAGCTTGCTCGGTGTCGGAATCGGCTTGTTTAAGATAAGTAACTCTTCGAAACTTAGTGCTGAGGGTATGAAACCGTGAATTATGTGTTATGTGATTGGTGTTGAGGGACACACATGATAGGTGATAAGCGTCTGGTCGTGCACCTTATGAGTTGTGACTTTGTTATTTCTAGAGGACTATTTAGTGGCCGCCTTTGTGGATATTTGTGTTTTCCACCATGTGAAAAAATAATTGAGCTGTACATCATGCTAAATATCATGTTTAGTATTTATGCAGATATTGTTGGGACCCATTGTGGTCATTTCTTGACGTGATCTTATTGATTTCATCAATATATCATACTCAGTCACATTCATGCATTCATATCATATTTCAGTCTCAGTTGTTGCTTATGACACATCATATCATTGTTTCGGGTCAGTTTTCATGACATTGTGAGCCCGTGGGTGAGATTGGAGAGTGATGACTAAGTGAAGACGAGAGCTTGATTGTGAGATGTTGAGACTATGGCACGTGAGTTGTCCGTGCGGATTTTGATATTGATGTTATAGCACGTGAGTTGTCCGTGCGAATTATAGCGCTTGTACTGTAGGAGTCCCTCCGGAGTCTGCACACCCCTAGTGAGCGGGGATGATTACATTTAGGGATGGATCTTCCCTTGGTATGGAGATGCATCTTCTCCATGAGGCTAGATTGTCCTGTTCCTTGGTACTTGGTGACTTATAGTCGGAGGATTTAGGCTTTCATTGGTATACTTGAAAAGTTGAATTTTTTTAGGAAAACTATGAAAAAGGCTAAGCACTTTATTTTTGAGCTATTTCTTTATTTTTGGATGTACACTGTATGAACTACTGTTGGTTATTTGTGTTGGACCCGACCTATGTTCCAGCTCGTTACTACTTTCAACCTAAGGTTAGGTTTGTTACTTTTTTAGTACATGTGGTCGGTTGTACTCATACTGCACATTGTGTGCAGATCCCGGATGCTGATGTTGCTGCGATCGAAGGTTGATGGATTCGAAGGCATACTTATGTTCCTACTGTATGCTGCCTCTTGTTCCTAGTAGCCTAGATTATAAAATTTTGTTTATGTACTTTGCAAACAGAAGATGTATTTTATTCATATATGCTTTATAAACTCTCTTCTTAGAAGCTCATGATTTGTATTATCAGTCCTTGGGAAATGTAATAGATCTAGATAATTTAGATTGTTTAATTGACTTATTTGCAATATTGAATCTGGAATGTTATTAGTTGGCTTACCTAGCGGCTTGGTTAGGTGCCATCACGACTAGTGGATTTTAGGTTATGACGGCTAGTTGGTAAGTGAAATGTTCTTATCCGTGTTGGGCTTTAACAGTAACACTTGGAAGCATGTCTGAATTCCTATAGTGTGGACAAGCTGAACATGATAATTTGTTTGAAATATTTACTGTTCTTGTCATCTTGATATCTTGTTTTGTTATTGATATTGGTCTCTGACTTTCTTCTTCTGAGCCCGTCACTGCTTTCTGCCCAAGAGTAGGTTTTTTATTTGAGTACATGGTGTCGGTTGTATTCTGTACTTTATGTGCAGATCTAGATACTTACGGATGTGGTGATTAGTAGACCAGTGTTGGTACTAGTACTTGGGAAACTACGAGGTAGTTGTTATGTTGTTCGCATACCTTGAAGTTCTCTTTCATTTATTTGCTTTAATACCATTCCAGATAGTTGTATTTAGGATTTGGTATTATATTTTGACATTTAGTAATGGTCATGTACTCGTTGATACCAGATGGCTGGGATGGTTATAGTAGTGTTGTTATTACTTTCATTAGATAGTCATGATATTTCTCTTGTTTAGTTTCTTAAACCATGTATATTTTAATTCACAAGTTATTATATGATAGTTGTCCTGCCTAAAAAGTAGTGTTAGGAAACGTCTGTGCTTATTCCCCAGAAGCTGTAGAGTTTAGGAATAACTTCACTTCTATTCTTCTCTCTCGTGCGATTTGACTTCTCAATGCTAATAGAACCCTCTTCTCTTGTTCTTTCGCAGATGGCGAGAAAACATACTGCTTTATCAGCTGACCAGCAGCCCGAGCCCCCAGTGGAAGCTTGTACTAGGGAAAAGGATGAGGTAGAGGCCAAGGTAGGGGCAGGGCTCAGCCTAGAGCTCGAGCAGAAGCACCAGTAGCGGAGCCTTAGATGGAGTTTGATGGTGAGGTTCCGACCCATACTTTTTCGGTAGGGCCAGCTCAGATTCTAGAGGCGTTCATCGCTACCTCGGTATTTCAGGATGCTTTGGTCTATCTAGTGGGCCTTATGGATAGCATAGCTCAGACTACATATTACCTGTATCACCAGCCGTCTCTCAGGTTAGGGAGGAGCCCAGACTCCCGCTACCCACAATCCAGAGCAGATGGCTCCTTTGTTTCAGACCCTAGTAGCTGAGCCAGTGGGAGTAGCTCAGCCCGTTATTACGGCTCAGGCCGCTGGTGGATCCGCTATGTCTTCTGAGGCCTTGCTGAGGTTGGATAAGTTCACAAGGCTTTTCGCGGTTCATTACAGTGGGGCAGCTTTTGAGGACCCACAAGATTATCTTGACCGCTGCCATGAGGTGTTGCGCAACATGGGGATAGTCGAGAACAATAGGGTCGACTTTGCTATATTCCAGATGATAGGGTCCGCCAAGATATGATGGAATGATTTTGTGTCGACTAGACTAGCTGGGTCTCCTGCCTTGACTTGGGACCGATTCTTTAAGCTATTTCTCGAGAAGTTCCTTCCTGTTACTCAGAGAAAGGACTATCGTAGGCGGTTCGAGCATCTTCAGTAGGGTTCTATGACTGTCACTCAGTATGAGACTAGGTTTGTTGATTTGGCCCGTCATGCTCTTCTTATACTTCCTACCGAGAGAGGGAGAGAGAGAGGGAGAGAGAGAGAGAGAGAGAGAGAGAGGAGGTTTATTAAGGGACTCACCCCATCTATCAGATTGCATGTCGCTAAGGAAACAGGGAGCGAGATTTCTTTTAAGGGTGCGGCCAATGTGCCAGGCGAGTTGTGATGGTGTTAGCTCAGGGGAGTGGTCAGGGGTATGACAAAATGCCTCGTCATTCTAGTAGGTTTAGTGGTGCCTTATCTAGAGGCAGGGATTCTTTTGGTAAAGGCCATCCTCCCAGGGCATTTCATTCAGCACTTTAGGCTTCTTACGGTTCCTCAGGTGGCCGTAGCTCTCATATGCAGTATTCTGACCAGCTAGCCTATAGTGTACCACCAGCTCCTATCAGTTCACCTCTGCTCCAGAGTTTTTAGGGTGGTTACCCAAGTCGTTAGGGTCAGTTTTAGGGTCAACATTCTCAGCAGCCGATATCTTGTTATACTTGTGGCGATTCGAGGCACATTGCTAGATTTTTCGCTTTAGCATTGAGTTGTTCTCAGCATCGGGGCTCTCATGCAATAGTTTAGGCAACGAGTGTTCCATCACATGCTCAGCCAGCTAGGGGTAGGGGACAGGAAGCTAGAGGTGGTGGTCGAGGTATTAGTGGTGGAGGTTAGGCCGCTTGAGGTGGAGGCCAGCCAGCAAGGGGTCATCCTAGGGATGTAGTTTAGAGTGGTGGGGCCCAGCCTCGATGTTATGCTTTCCCAGCCAGTCTTGAGGCTGAGTCATCTGATAATGTTATTAGAGTTATTGTTTTAGTTTGCAGTAGAGATGCTTCAGTTCTATTTGAACTAGGGTCTACATACTCCTATATGTCATCTTATTTTGCTACATACTTGGTTGTGCCTCGTGATTCTTTGAGTGCTCCAGTATATGTGTCCACACCGGTGGGTGATTCTACTGTTGTACATCGAGTCTAACGTTCGTGTGTGGTTATTATTGGGGGTCTTGAGACTAGTGTAGATCTCCTACTTCTTGATATGGTAGATTTTGATGTCATTTTTGGGATGGATTGGCTGTCACCTTATCATGCTACATTGGACTGTTACTCCAAGACCATGAACTTAGCCTTGCCGGGGTTGCCTCGACTGGAGTAGAGAGGGACTCCTGCTCATTCTACTTGTAGGGTTATATCTTATATGAATGCTCGGCGTATGGTTGAGAAGGGGTGTTTTGCTTATGTTCGTGATTCCAGTGCGAAGGTTCCTTCCATGGATTCTGTACTAGTTGTTCGTGAGTTTCCAGAGGTATTTCTTGTAGACCTGCCAAGGATGCCACCCGACAGGGATATTGACTTTTGCATTGATTTGGCTCTGGGCACTCAGCCCATTATTATTTTACCATACCGTATAGCCCCGCTAAAGTTGAAAGAATTAGAAGAGCAGTTGCAAGATTTTCTTAATAAGGGCTTCATTAGGCCCAGTGTCTCTCCTTGGGGTGCGCCGGTGTTGTTTCTGATGAAAAGGGATAGATCGATGAGGATGTGCATAGACTATCGGCAGTTGAACAATGTCACCATCAAGAACAAGTATCCATTGCCAAAAATTGATGATTTATTTGATCAGCTTCAGGGCACCAAAGTGTTTTCGAAGATTTATTTGTGATCTGGTTACCATCAGTTGAGGATTAGGGCATCCGATATCCCTAAGACAGGTTTTCAGACTCGATATGGGCATTATGAGTTCTTGATGATGTCATTTAGGCTGACAAATTCCCCAGCAACGTTCATGGACTTGATGAACCGAGTGTTCAGACCCTACTTGGATTCCTTTGCGATTGTCTTTATTAATGATATTTTGATCTACTTCCGCAGTAGAGAGGAGCATGAGCAACATCTTCGAATCGTTCTTCAGACCTTGAGAAACAGCCAATTATTTGCTAAGTTTTCTAAATGTGAGTTCTGATTGAGTTCAGTTGCATTCTTGGGTTATGTTGTATCAGCAGAGGGTATTCACGTGGATCTAAGGACTGGCCTAGACCCACATCAGCTACCGAGATCTATAGTTTCTTGGGTTTGACGGGTTATTATTGTCGGTTTGTGAAGGGGTTTTCATCTATAATAGCCCCGATAACCAGGTTGACTCAGAAGTGTGCCCCGTTCAAGTGGTCGGATGAGTGTGAGGCGAGCTTTCAGAAGCTCAAGACCGCTTTGACTACGGCGCTGGTATTGGTATTACCCACAGGTTCAGGGCTATATACAGTATATTATGACATATCTCCTATTAGACTTGGTGAGATATTGATGCAGGGTGACAAGGTTATTGCATATGCTTCGTGACAGTTGAAGATTTACGAGAAAAATTATCTAGTTCATGACTTGGAGCTAGCAGCCATTGTTCAAGTGTTGATGATTTAGAGGAATTATCTATATGGCGCATCGTGTGAAGTATTCACGAATCAAAAGAGTTTGTAGTATTTGTTCAAGTAAAATGAGCTCAATTTGAGGTAGAGAAGGTGATAGGAGCTATTGAAAAACTATGATATCACCATCTTGTATCATCTCGGGAAGGCCAATATGGTGGCTGATGCTTTGAGTAGGAAGTCAGTTAGTTTGGGCAGTCTCGCATTTATTCTAGTCGGTAAGAGACTACTTGCTTTAGATGTTCAGGTTTTGGCCAATCAGTTTATGAGGTTGGATGTTTCTAAGCCCAGCCATGTTTTAGCTTGTATAGTCACTCGATCTTCCTTATTTGAGTGTATCAAGGAGCGACAGTATAATGATCCTCATTTGTTTGTCCTTAGGGACACAGTGCGGCACGGAGATGCCAAGCAAGTTACAGTTGGATATAATGGAGTTTTGAGGATGCAGGGTCATGTTTGTGTGCCTAATGTGGATGGGATTCATGAGTTGATTCTAGAGGAGGCCCACAGTTCCCAGTATTCTATTCGTCTAGGCACCGCTAAGATGTATCAGTACTTGCGATAGCATTACTGGTGGAGGAGGATAAAGAAGGATATTATTGCATATGTAGCTCGGTGTTTGAATTGTCAGCAAGTAAAGTACGAGCACATGAGACCTGTTGGTTTGCTTCATAAGATTGAGATTCCTGAGTGGAAGTAGGAGCGTATCACTATGGACTTCGTTGTCGGACTCCCACGAACTCAGAGGAAGTTTGATGTAGTATGGGTTATTGTGGATAGGCTGACCAAGTCAATGCATTTTATTCTTATGGCAGTTTCCTATTCTTCGGAGCGGTTGGCAGAGATCTATATCCGTGACATCGTTCATCTTAATGGTATGCCTATGTCTATCATTTCTTATCGATGTATACAGTTTACCTCACATTTCTGGAGGGTAGTGTAGTGCGAGTTGGGTACGCGGGTCGAGTTGAGCACAATATTTCATCCTCAGACGGACGGGCAGTCCGAGCATACTATTCAAATTTTTGAGGATACGCTCTGCGCCTGTGTCATTGACTTTAGAGGTTCTTGGGATCAGTTCTTACCATTAGCGGAGTTTGCCTACAATAATATTTATCAGTCGAGCATCCAGATTGCTCTCTATAAGGCATTGCATGGTAGGCGGTGTCAATCGTCGGTTGAATGGTTTGAGCCGGGGGAGGCTCGATTATTGGGTACAGATTTAGTACAGGATGCCTTGGATAAGGTTAAGATTATCCAGGACAGACTTCGTACAGCTCAGTCCAGGAAAAAGAATTATGCTGACCGTAAGGTTTGTGATGTGGCGTTCATGGTCGGAGAGAGAGTGTTGCTTCGGGTGTCACCCATGAAGGGTGTGATGCGATTAGGGAAGAAGGGCAAGTTAAGCGCTAGGTTCATCGGGCCTTTTGAGATTCTGGATCAAATGGGAGAGGTGGCTTACAGACTTGCGTTACCACTAGGCTAATTCACGGTACATCTAGTGTTTCATGTGTCCATGCTTCAGAAATATCACGTCGATCCATCCCACGTGTTAGATTTCAGCACTGTCCAATTGGACATGTTTTTGACCTACAAGAAGGAGTCAGTAGCTATTCTAGACTGGCAGGTTCGTCGGTTGAGATCAAAGAGTTATCCTTTGGTTCATGTGTATTGGAGAGGTCAGCCTGTTAAGGTAGCTACCTAGGAGTCCGAATCCGACATATGGAGCAAATATCCCCATCTTTTCACTAGCTTAGGTACTTTTTTATGTCCATTCGAGGACGAATGGTTATTTTAGAGGTGGAGAATGTGAAGACCCAAAAGGTCATCTCATGCTTTATAACCCAATTCGGGGTTTTGAGGCCTTCAAAATATTATTTTATTCCTTCTCGATTTGCATGCGTGGTGCATGCGCGTTCTCGGAAAATCTTTATGTGAAAGTTTGAGAAAATAATAATTTTTGGCTTTAAAAGTTGTTTTTAATTGGCTTCGGTCAACATTCTGATTAAACGGACATGGACTTATGTTTTGACGGTCCCAGAGGGTCCGTAGTAAAATATGGGACTTGGATGTATGCTAGAAATCGAATTGTAAGGTCCCTAGCCCGAGAAATTAACTTTTGATGAAAATTGTTAAATTAAAATTATAGTGGTTTTGAGAGAGTGGTTAATAGTTGATCTTGTTGGTATAGGACACGTATTCTGGTTCCAGAGCCCGATACAGGTGCGTTATGATATTTATATCTTATCTATCAAATTTGGTGAGAAACGGGACTGATTTGACGTGGTTTAAACCTTTGGTTGAAAATTTAGAAGTTTTCAAACCCTCTTGAAGATTTCAAGCAATTTGGTATTGAATTTGTAGTTTTTGGTGTTATTTTGGTGATTTGATCGCCCGAGCAAGTTCATATGAAATCTTAAGACTTCTGTGCCTGTTTGGTGTGGAGCCCCAAGGGACCGGGGGAGTTTTGGATAGGCTACAGGATGTCTAGACTTAGAAAAGACTTGGTGCTGGGTAGTTGCAAGAAATTGCAGGTCTCAGATCCTAGGAGCACGGTTGCGGAGTGAAATTCATGGACCGCGGTAGAAGAACGTGGCCGCGGTGAGGACTTCAAGGACCGCGATAAGATAAGGCTCAGATTTCGCGGCCTCACCAATAATATCGCGGGCCGCGGTAGGGTTTCGCGACCGCGCCCTGAATTTTGCGGGCCGTTTACTATAGATCAGAGAGGTGCTATATAAATGGAATTTTTCATTCATTTTTCAATTTTTCAAACCCTAAAACATAAGAGGTGATCTTCCAATCATTTTTTCTTCCCCAAATCATAAGTAATTGACTCTTAACTTATTTCTTTTATTGGTTTACTTCTTTTTAGAAGATTTTATCTTAGAATCTAGGGTTTTCATGGTGGAATTGGGGATCTTGGGTAGAACTTAGGAATTTTAAAATTTGGGGATTTAGACCTCAAATTAAGGCCGGATTCCAAAACCAATTGTATATCTGGGCTCGGGGGCAAATGAGTAATCAGATTTTGGTCTGAATTTCGGGTTTGGACTAAGCGGGTCCCAGTGTTGACTTTTTCAAAATGACCTAAATTGAATTCTTTGCTATCATGGGTAGTTCCTAAGGCTTTAATCGAATTGTTTGATTGGTAATTGCTAGATCCTATTGGCCCGGAGGCTAGTGTGAAAGGAAAGGCGGTGATTGAGCTTTGAGTTTGGCCGTGGTAGCGAGGTAAGGGTTGGATCTAACCCTTGCTTAAGGAATTATGTATTACTTGCTTATTTTCTACGTGTCTTGATATTGAGTACAACATATAGGTAAGGTGACAGGTACCTATGAGTTGTTTTCGAGTCACATCGTGCGAGTTAGTTTTATTCTTGTAGCTGATGTACTCTTTGATCACATATTTTATGTTTAGACTTGTTATTTCATGCGTTGAGCAGCTCTTATCATGCTTTTATGAAATTTGGTACTGATTGAGTATTTACTCAAAGTTGAGGCTAGAATTGTGGAATTAAATGTTGAAGTAAGACTAGTTCTTGATATTTCTATCTTCCTGTTGTTATCGTTCATTGCGTTGGTGATGGAGAGTTTTAAAGTACGAATGGGAATGTCGTGCAATATTTTGTGAGTGAGTGATAATGCACGATAGATGATGTCGTGCCATGTTATCAGAGAGTTAATGCACGAAGGGTGATGCCGTGGCGTTTCTATTGTTTCTTATGGTGAGGATGAGAGTAAAAGCACAAAGGGTGATGACGTGCACTTGTTTGCTATGTTATAACTTTCGTTGCTGCAAAGCATATTATTTACTGTGTTTATTTACTGTATTACGTTAAGAATTTGACATTCCCCTGAGCATGTCCCCCCATCCGGTTATTATCTTCTTAATCTCCGTTGTATTTTCTCGTATATGATTTAACTGCACAGGTTCATATTTTTGTCATGTCCTAGCCTCTTCAATACTTCGCCGAGGTTAGGCTCAGCACTTACCAGTACATAGGATCGGTTGTACTGATACTGCACTCTGCATTTTCTGTGCAGATTTCGATATTAGACCGCACTGATCAGAGTTAGGTTGGTGCCTTCAGTCCACAGGAGACCCAAGGTAGATCTGCCGGCGTTCGCAGACCCTGGAGTCCCCTCCTAGTTGCTAGTTTCCATGTTTTCTTTTACTTTCAAGATTTCTTTTAAACCACTATTTGTTGTGACTCTTAGAAGTTCGTGGATTGTGACACCAGATCTTTCGGGTCGTGTGTTAGTGTTTAGATTGTTATAAATTTTTGTGCTTCTTACTTTGTTTTGGTTTAAATTATTGTTCTTTACTGTTTTGGATAGTAGTTAGCGTGTTAGCTCTTTATATGTTGGTTTGCCGAGCATTCTAAAAGTTAGATGCCATCACAATCCCGAAAATGAAAAATCCGAGTTGTGACAAATTATTCTTACGGTTGCATACTTTCGATATATACTATTATATAATTTTATTCCTCGAAGGAATATAACGTACAAAATTATGCAGTCTAACATATAATGGATGACTTTTGAAAATGAGTAGAATGCTTTTGCCCCACCTGAATTATCCTGTAAAAGTGTTAATATTATTTATTCCGGGATATAAAATGGAACACAATTCAACCTCGCCACCTCACACCCGTTGGAGAAAAGTTTTTTACCTTTATCCTTTAGTTATGGGCCTGTGACGTGGCTTTAAAGATATCATTTAAAATTGATTGATGATGATTTACAGACTGATCTGTTCCAATAAGCATCCCATTAATAAGGTGGCTAGGATTATAACCACAAGCTAACTCATGCACATCTTTTATCACTTTTTCTTTTCATTGCTTATCTTTTATTACCAAAGCAAGACACTTGTCAATTTTCTAAAGCAGGTGAGACTTAGTAGCTATTTTTGGTAATTGGCCAAAAAATTAAAGAAGCAAAGTATCCTCTTCACTTTTTATGGGGGACCTTTTATTTGCATCGTTAAATAATTGGTTTTGCTTTGCAAAACTAAAGCTTCTTACTACATTCATGTACTTTGGGATAATGAGAAGTCATAACATTCTTATTACCATTTGACCTAAAAATGTTTATAGTTGTATACCCATAATAACAATTAGAAAGACTTTAGAGTATAAGATGTTGAAGGCTGATTTCAGATTTGAAGTTTTTGTTTTTTTTAATTATAGAAAATACAAAAAGTTTTTATAGATTTAAAGTTTATGAGGAAACTTATGAGTTTTAAATTTTTATATATACATATTTAATTAAAGCATTTAATAAATATAGTGGATTTGGTCGAATATTAGTAGATCTATGGAATTCGTACATTCCATGCTAACTTTGCCCTTGAAGATGTCACCAAGTGATTGAGATACGTACTGTTAAAAATAGTTTAAATATATTTTTGTTATATTATTTGGTCATTTCGAACCTTACTGTAATATTATAAAATAAATATATTCTTATTTTAGACCGAATACCACATGGCTACGCTAAATTAAATTGACTCATCCCATTTTTCTTTTAATCTGATTCACTTCAACAAAATCACTGCCCGACCCAAAATCAAATCCCAGTCATATTGTTCAAACAACATACTGCAAAAGGCCATAACTGGTAGAACTCATATACTAATTTGCTTCCTTAAATATGTCTTATTCAACCATCTAACTTTATGGACTTGGGGTTTATGGCAGTATAGATGAGAATTTTTCTGCCTTTAACCTAGAGCATTAGAATCTGCTAAACATATTGATACCTCAGATTTCACGCAAAAAAAAAAAAAAAAAAAACAATCAGAAAGATCCCTTAAATAAAAAATCAAAGAAAAGAAGCTTCATAAGGAAGAACATCACATCCCGATCCTTAAAAAGCCCTTTTCATCCAGTGAAAATAAGAATAAAGGTGATTAGTGTACCAAGTAAAAAATCTCCCCAAGTTGTGAAAGTTCGCTTGTTAGTGATAAACACAAGAAACAAACGACGAAGCAGCAATGTAGGTTCAGAAGTCGTCGGAGCTGTAAAAATGGATGGTCGGAGTTTCAATTATTTATTTCGTTTCCGAATCTGATAAATAAAACGAAAATATGAAGAAAAATAAGAGCAATGACTGGCCGGAAAAAATATTCCTGGTTTGATCCAGTAAAATCCCGACCATAAGTTTTTACATCTTTGACCTCTTCACTTATATATATTGCTCCAAATTGTGTATAGTTATGTGTGTAGGTATTGAGAAAGGGGAAGAGAAGGTGCGAGGTGATGATAATATGAAGATTCTCCATAGTTTTTGCCTATGCTGTGGGGGTGGACTTTGATTCGGGCAGTAGTTTTCTTTTAATTGAATTGGGTTTAAAAAAATGGGATGGATCGATTTAATCTGGTGTAACTATGTGGTATTCCGTCTAAAATAAGGGTATATTTATTTCATAGTATAATAGTAGGGTTCAAACTGATCAAATAGTCTAACGATTGATATATTTAAACTATTTTTCATAATGCAAGAATACATACGAGCATTCTCTATTCTACTATCTTATAATAGGAAGTTAGCAAGCACCTCGACGACATGTCTGTTTAGCATCTAAGGGTACTTCTGACATTTCATAGGTTTTGCATGCTTAAAAGAGCTGTTCTCACTGTCTTAATATTTGGATGTTATCAATTGCCGAAAAGGATCTACCACTTTTTATTTTGAGGGCACATGTTCATTGGGTTGGGATCCGCTCCAGTGAATAATCCTCCCACTACAGGAAAAGAGGTCTTTAACGACCATTTCTTTACGAAAGAAAATTAATCCAGTCGTTATATGTATGCTTATAGCGGCCAATATTTATTCCGGTCGTTAAAATCATTTTTTACTATATTTGTACGAGGGAATAATTTCCTGTCTTTCAAATATATGTAATCCCCTCGTTATAAATCTGAATAAATAAAAATTTATGCGGTAAACTTTAATTTCCCTCCTTTATTTTCTCAACAACTCCCGCCCATATCCCCCTAATTTATCAAAAAAACCCTAAAATCTCTCAATCCTAATGTTATCCAAAAACGCGCGTACACCAGATTCAGCAAAGAGGGCAAAGAATCACGAACAAATAGGTCGTCGCTGCAACTGCCCGCAACTCCATCGGCGATAGCGATCGATTATATATACAGAGCAAAACTCAACTAAAAATCACAAAATGATTTTGTCTTCTTGCTGTACGTAACTTATAATCTGTGTGCTTTGTGGTGAATCTGTGTCAACGCTAATAGCTGGGTATCAACGCTAATAGCTGGGTGTTAACGCTAATAGCTGGGTGTCAACGCTAATAGCAATTGGTTCTGTTACTTGCTGTGGGTTCTGTCGACAACGCAAGCAGCTTAATTATACGATTTGATTTTCTTGTTGTGCTTTCTCGTCAAGGTAAACTCAAGTCACTAAATTTGTAGTTGTAATTATTGTAAAATTGGGCTTTTTGTTATCTCTCTGCTTTTCAAATCGACGCCTTCCAGATTTATATGATAATTGTTCTATTTCCAGTATGTTTCTTGCAATTTTTCAATGCACAGAACCAACTGCTTTCCATCAATGTTGTTGTTTTCCCCATATTCTGCTTTTTCTGCCATTTTATGCTTTTTATTATAATGCACGATAGGTAAAATTTTCGGATTCTTAATCTGTTATAGTTTGCGAGAGAGGTCCTATACGCGTTGCAGTAGAAATTCTTATAAAGGGATTCAGAATTTACACATAATTCAAACTTTTATATATGTACAAAAAAATTATCTCCTATTTGCACATTATAATTTTTCGGCGTAGCGAATTCAATTGAATTATTTGATTACATGTGGCTCTGCATTGCCTGTATGAAAAAAAGAGTAAAATCATATTTGTTTCGGAAGGTGTTCTTTGCCCAATGTTGGAATCGAATATTTTGCCATTCTTCTTCAGCATGCCTATATAGCATACACCAACCTATTTAGTGGGAGAAAATCATTATTAATAATAAGTGTGCTCCGTACAAGTTCATCAAAGAGAACTCAAAGATTGAGAAACTTAAATCCTAATTGACTTAATTGTGACTACTAAAATTTCATTACTTTCCATGGCAGAGTGAGAGAACAATTTATCACATAGAGTCCAAAAAAAGAAAACCATACCTTAGTTCCTGGAAAAGTTCTTTTCCCATCCGGCTTGCCCATTGCCAACTCCTCTATGACCAATCCATTTCCATAGGTCCTAAATTGAGAAGACTTAGCCGCTTCATTTTCCTCAACCTCGTGTGATATTCTTTTTTATTTTGTTCAACCTCTGTAGCTGCTTTTCCATCATGTTGATTTTTCTTTTTCTTTTTGCTTTTTCTTCTTTTTCTCAATATCCCTGGAAGTTTTAGTGGAAAAATAAGACTTCTTACTAGTAAAAGCAATAGAGTTTGTCTCAATATTAAAAAATTAATTAATTATAATTATGTCTAATGTAAAATAAATTTTTAAAGGGTAAAAAATAAATAATATTTTACTAAGAGGTATTTTGTTTTAAATATAATATAATTCTTTGATAAGTTTTCCTGTAATATAGGAGTTATTGATGATCCATAAGTCCTTTTAACATATATACATATATATTACACATGCACCAGATTATGTTACCTGATAAGAAATGGATGGAACTTGTCCATGAACGACTTGGTAATGCTTACAAGTTTGGGGTGGAGAGTTTTTTGGATTTTGCTTTTACAAGATTAAGTGAAGCGCGTGTAATATATTGTCCATGTATCAAATGTTGTAACACATCTTCGGGAACACGTGAGATGGTTAAGTCACATTTAATAGTACATGGAATAATTCAAAACTATACTTTTTGGTATCACCACGGGGAAAAGTTAGGTGAGCCACAATCAACTCCAGAAGATGTAGAAGATGATGACATTGAAGAAGGTGATGATGAGGATGAAATACATGGGATCCTAAGAGATTTATACCCTGATTTTGATGCAGACAATACGAACACTGATGGTTATGATTTTCTTGAGGTGGAACCAAATCTTGAAGCAAAAAAATTCTATAGGTTTTTAAAGGATTTTGAGCAACCATTGTACCGAAATTCAAAAGTTTCCAAACTTTCTACTATGGTTAAATTGCTTCATATCAAAAGTATTGGGCGTTGGAGTCACGAGTCATTTACAATATTATTGAAGATGTTGAAGGAAGATCTATTACCTGACAAATCAAACTTGCCAGACTCATATTACGAGGCAAAGAAGATAATTCGGGATCTTGGACTTTCTTATAGGAAGATTGATGCTTGTAAGAATAATTGTATGTTATATTGGAAGGACGATAAGTTTCTTGAATCTTGCAAAGTTTGTGGAGCGTCTAGATGGAAAGAGGATAAACATAGTGGAGAAACTAAATTTAAGAGTGGAAAAAAGATAGCGTACAAGATTTTACGTTATTTTCCCTTAAAGCCAAGACTCCAAAGGTTGTTTATGTCCTCAAAGATATCATCTTTAATAACATGGAATCATGACAAAAGAGTTGACGATAGAATAATGAGGCACCCAGCTGACTCAATGGCATGGAAAAAGCTTGATGAACTTCACCAATCTTTCGTCGATGAACCTCGTAATGTTCGACTTGGACTTGCTAGGAATGATTTTCAACCATTTGGATGTTCTAGAACTCCGTAAAGCATTTGGCCTGTTGTACTTTATTCTTTATAATTTACTACCTTGGCTATGTATGAAGCAAGAGAATTTTATTTTGTCGATGCTTATTCCTGGTCCTGAAAGTCCAAGAGACGCAATTGATGTTTTTCTTCAGCCTTTGATGGATGAATTAAAGGAATTATGGGAAACTGGAGTGGAGACCTTTGATGCGTCAACTAAACAGAACTTTATGTTGCATGCAGCTTTATTATGGACCATTAATGACTTTCCGGCTTATGCAAACTTATCTGGATGGAGTACAAAAGGAAAATTGGCTTGCTCATATTGCAATAAAGAAACATCCTCAATTAGGTTAGAAAATGGTAAAAAGCAGTGTTATATGGGTCATAGGCGCTTTCTTCCTCTTAATCACAAATGGAGGAATGATAAAGAGACATTTGATGGCACTAAGGAGCGAAGACTACCACCCAAAATTTTATCCGGTGAGGATATACTTGATCAAGTTGCTGATTTAGATGGTTTACCACTAACAAAATATCCAAAGAAAACGATTAAAATATCACATGAGAATAGGGGTGATAATTGGAATAAGAAGAGTATTTTCTTTGATCTTCCCTGTTGGAAAACTCTATTGTTGCGACATAATTTAGATGTGATGCATATTGAGAAAAATGTATGTGACAATATTTTGGGGACAATCTTAAATGTCAAAGGAAAAACCAAAGATACCGTAAAAGCTCGATTGGGTTTGCAAGCAATGAACATAAGGAAAGAATTGCATCCAATTAAAAATGGGGATAAATATGAGCTACCAACAGCATGTTACACGTTATCTCTGGAAGAGAAAAACAAATTTCTCAGATTCCTAAATAACTTAAAGGTCCCAGATGGATATTCATCAAATATATCTCAGTGTGTCAACACTAAAGATCGCAAAATTTCAGGCCTAAAAAGCCATGATTGCCATGTTCTTCTACAATATTTACTTCCACTTGCTATACGTGGTATTCTTTGTAAATCTGTATGTGAACCTCTTATTGAGTTGTCTTTATTTTTCAACTTACTTGGAGCAAAATGTTTAAGAATGAATGAGTTAGAACAGATAGCAGCTCAAATTCCTATAACTCTGTGCAAGTTAGAAAAGGTATTCCCTCCTTCATTTTTTGATATAATGGTGCACTTGACGATTCATTTAGCTAATGAAGCTATGATTGCTGGACCTATTCAATATCGATGGATGTATCCAGTGGGGCGATGACTATACTTTTTGAAATCTTTAGTTGGCAATAGGGCTTGCCCAGAAGGTTCTATCGCGGAGGGATATTTGGCAACTGAATGTTTGACTCTATGCTCAAGGTACTTGCATACAATGGAAACAAAGTTTAATCTCCTTGAGCGGAATTATGATGCTGGTGTTATTGAATCTGATGGAGGTTTAACAATTTTTTCTCAACCTGAAAAAGAATTAAGAGCTGGAAAATTGGAGAAACTTAATCCAGTCGAATTAGAGCAAGCACATATTTATATTTTGAAGAACTGTGATGAAATTCAACAATTTCTTGAGTAAGTATTGATTCGACATAATAATTCTCATATACTTTGTCCATAATTTCAATTAAAATAATATTTTATTCTTTAATTTTTTGTAGAGAGTTTTTAGAAATTCCAGGTGATACCTCTCAAAAACATTCAAATAGGGAGTTCATTAGTTGGTTTTAAAAAAAGGTTAGTACTAGTTATATACTATTGCTATTTTTAAAACATAATTTTTATATAGTATTTGCTAATTAAATTATATAATTTATTTTGATAGGTTGTAGAATTATACAAATGTGATAACAGTAAGAAAATGGAAGACTTGCTTACTTTGTCACGTGGTCCCCTGTCATATGTGAAACGTATGAAAGGTTATATTACTAATGGATATAGGTTTCATGTGGAAGACTATGACAGTGGTTTGAGAACTCAAAATTGCGGGGTGGTTGTAGTTGGTGAGACAGATGAAGAGAATAAAAATATTAATTATTATGGAGAACTCACTGAGATTCTTGAATTGCAATTTATTGGAGGAAAAAAGTGATCGTATTTAGATGTATGTGGTTTGATGTGTATGACCAAGAAAAGGGAGTTAAAATGGATGAATATGGCTTTGTGAGTGTTAATCCTCAACGATTATTGAAAACTAACGAGCCATTTATATTAGAAAACCAAGCATTACAAGTATTTTATGTCGATGATCCTTCAAATAAAGGCTGGCATGTTAGAAGAAAAGTTCTGCCTCGTGATACTTTTGACATTTTGCAAGAAAAGGATGATGATTTGGAGAATTTAGAGAATTCTACACAAATAAAAAGGAAAAGAACTCATGAAAGTATTTAACCTTATAGTGGTTGCTGTTAATATTTATTTCATTCGGCCTCTTGTTTCTAGCTTTTCTAGGCATAACTCGTTTACAGTACGTCAAAATTTGGCTAATAACTTGACAAAAGAAGTTTTCTGATTTAGTTTTTATTGATCACTTTTACTTGGTATGCATTTTCAATATGTGGCTGTAATGTGAGTGTTGTTTGTATGCCCTTTCTGAAAGCTTTCCTTAGGAATTTGATCTTTCCTGCATAATGGAGAGCTTTATTCTGTGTGTATTCTGTACTAGCAATTTTAATGTTGATTCTCTAAAGAATCTTATTGCTATAGAGACATGTCTTCATTCTAACATTATGGTTTCTGTTTCGTTGTTTTCTTCTATCTCACCTACATCTTCATACTTCTCCGTTACTTTTCTCTCTGAAATGAAAAGGATTTGTTGTATGTTATTTTTTAGGAATTGGTCTAAGCTTGTAGGTTGCACCTCCAACATTCTGGACACCTCCAAGATTCTGGACAACTCCGTTGAGCATTGTTTGTGTTTCCACGGTCTTGCTTTATTGCTATCAGTAGTTGTTTTGAATATAGTTTTAGCTAAATTTTGGTACATGTTACTACAACAGTGGTCACTGGTGGATTCATGAAAAAATTATTAGAGAGTAAGCTCTTTTCTTTCTTTATCAATTTAATTTTAAGCTCATAATTTTCTTTCTTGTTAACTGATACATTGAATCTTATTGAACACTTATTTATTTTTATGTGAAGAACTAAGTCCAATAGAGCTGCCGCAAAAAAGTTATAGGCCTGCTATTATTAGAATCGTTCCCAACACAGCCAATAGTTGTATACTATACAGTCTATACTGTTTGTTGCTATGGTTGCGTATGTCCTTTCTAGATTTTGCATTTAGAAAGCTAGAAGTATGGCCCCTCAATAACTAGACATATACAAAAAACTCTACTATTAATTAAAAATCTGCAAAAGATTTGGTAAAACATAAAGAAAGTTGTTAACAACCACAAGTTATGTAGGAGAGAAACTAGCATAACAATTTGCTGAGCTTCAACCTTCATTTGCTGAGCTTCTTTATGGCAAGGATTTTCCATGGGAAAGAATAGTACGCCACTGAAGACCAAATAACTGATTATCATTAGCGAGCACCCCGGAAACCATGTGCTTTATATCCTCCAATGCTCTCTTTGCATATTGTGAAAGGAAAAATGAACGGATTGGAGGGTAGAGTATTGGAAAATATTGCTACTCAATGTCCCTTTTGGATTGTGTCCATTCACTAAGCTTGTTTTGCATCTGCATGAATAGAGAGGGAATAAACATATGTGAGGTCCCCTCGTTCATGGTTGAATACGTCCTTATGTTAACTTTGGCATCGAAGGAGTCAACTAATTGATCTAAACTAGGTACCTTGATGGATATATATATGTGGTACTTGATTCATCTACGAAGCATGAATATAATTTTGATGCGATATATTGGACATCATCAAATAGAGAGCATGTCTATTATATCATATTTAGCTCTTGGATTGTATTCATGTACAGTGACTGAACTTCTGCATAGGGTGATAATAGCATAACGATAAGCTTAGCTTAAATAGCTGGTGACCATACGAAATATAGCCTACATTCCAAGTTTCTTCGCCTTGTACGTTGTGAAAATTACCTTTTCCTCTCTCCTATGTGTTATTTTGAGCTTAAACTTTTTTGCTCCTCATATCTCAAGGATGTAGTTGAGGTTTCTTAAAATAGTTCTGTAGATTTTATCTTTTGCTAACTCAGGTAGGAGTATAAAAATAATTTTGCTTTTAACAAATTATGGCAACTTTTAGTGGCCTTTTTTGTGTTTCCAGAGCATTTTTTTCTTTGTTGTAGTGACATGTATTTTAAATGTATTTGTGTCATGCCATCAACATAGTAGACGTACAGTTTAAATAGAAATTATAGTATGGGTGTACTAGCATGGGTAGTTTTGAATTGTCAATTCAGATCAAATTCATACTTTAGTCTTAGGATGTAATGTCAACGGCTGTAAAACACGTGTCTTTCCCCTTTACCCAATAAACAAAGAAGTAGTTTTATTAATACACCTCATTTAAATCCTAAACCAGATAGCATTCGAATGTCAATTTCTATTATATTGAAAAAGCAACAGATTTGGGTGAAGCTCTAGGCCTCTATCCAGTCTAGATGACAAATAGACTTCATCGACGGAAGCTCGGTAAGATTTTCCTATTAGCTTTTGTGTTGCTAATTCTGTTTATTCATACAAAAATATTTCCAATATCAGGCTAAGAATTGCTAGGTGTTCCACAAGAAGACATCACTCATTGAGGCTCCACCTTTCTTGCCTTCTCTGGTGAGTGACAATTGAGTTTTCTCCTTTTGCTTTATTGTCATAAATTTTGGCTACTAGATGTGCTCTGTCTTCTGCTTTGAGTGAATTGAATTGTGAAGTAGTCCCTTCCATCGATTTACAAGGGAAAATAAAAAGTGAAATAAGCAAATGGGGGTATTGAAGTTGGTATTAGCGTGTTGCAATTATTGTGTTCGAGGAATTACATGTAATAACAAATGTGTTGTGGAGCTATTCAAATTTTCTGTATTTTATTGGGATGCTTTCGTGTTGCATGTAAAAGAGATCTACTATTTTCTTTGACTTTTCTTTTCAGGCTAACAGTTACTCCATACTTTTATTTATTTTAGGTTGACATGAATTCATCAAAGTCTGAAATGGGAGCAACTTCAAAGAATGTACATCATGCATATATTCAACCTGGTGCTTTAGCAAGGGTAAGAGGACACAACTTTGGATCTTTGGGATCTGTAAAAATAAGTATTGGAAAGAGAACTCTGATTGGAGAAGGTAAAAATCACAACTCAGCAACTTTTGAGCAGAATAAGCTTGCACATACTAATAATCTTGTGCCCCCTGGTTTCGTTTCGATGGAAGACGATGCTCCCCTCGCTCAAGACGCTGAAGCGAAGCAAGGTCTCTTAAGTTTTAACTTTTTTTTATGTTTCTTATTGAACTGGTATTGATTTTATGTTTCACATAAATTAAAATTTGCAGAAACAGGAGGAGCTTTGAAGAATGTAAATCTTGCATACATTCAACCTGCGTCTTTAGCAAGGGGACGAGGGCAAAGCTTTCGATCTTTGGGCTTCGCGAAAGTAAATGTTCGCAAAAAAAATCTGTTTGGAGAGATTACAAATTACAACTCAGGGGCTTCTAGGCAGAATAATCTAGCACATAAAAGTAATAATCTTATGCCTCCTGGATTTAATATGATGGAAGAAGATATTCCCTTCACTCAAGAAGCTAAAATGATGCAAGGTCTCAAGTTTTAATTATTCTTTTTTGTTTGTTATAAGACTGGAAGTTATTTTATGCTTTACTCAAATCAAAATCTGCAGTAGTTGGAGCTACTTCGAAGAATGTACGAGACACTTGCAGTCAACCTGGTGCTTTAGCAAGGGGACGCGGGCAAAACGTTAGATCTGTGGGCTCGGCAAAAGAAAGCGTTGGAAAGAGAAATCTTGTTGGGGAAAGTAAAAATCACAACTCAGCAGCTTGTGATCAAAATAAGCTAGCACATAATAGTAATAATCTTATGCCTCCTGTTTTTGATATGGCGGAAGAAGATATTCCCTTCACTCAAGAAGCTGAAATGATGCAAGGTCTCAAGATTTACTTATTCTTTTTTGTTTGTTATAAGACTAGAAGTTATTTTATGCTTTACTCAAATCAGAATCTGCAGTAGTTGGAGCTACTTCGAAGAATGTATGAGACACTTGCAATCAACCCGGTGCTTTAGCAAGGGGACGCGGGCAAAACGTTAGATCTGTGGGCTCGGCAAAAGGAAGCGTTGGAAAGAGAAATCTTATTAGGGAAAGTAAAAATCACAACTCAACAGCTTCTGAGTAGAATAAGCTAGCACATAATAGTAATAATCTTATGCCTCCTAGTTTCGATCCGATGGAAGACGATGTTTCTCTCGCTCAAGAAGATGAAATGATGCAAGGTATCAAGTTTAATATTTTTTTTGTTATAAGATTGGTATTTAATTTATGTTAAAAATTAAAATTTGCAGATCTATGTGAATCTGAAAATCCAAAAAAGGTGAGAGGAAAGAATAGGAATAAAGATGTTGCGGGACTCAAACCTGGAGAAAAGTTTAGAGTCAACTTTTACCACAATCGGGTTGTTGGAAAGCATCAAGCCTCATTTTCGAGATACTTGGGTATATTAGTTCGTGATCGTAATATGTGTCCGTTGCAAGTACATTCATGGAAGGACATTGGAGAAGAAAAGCTGGAACACATGTGGCGAGCTGTTACGGTAAGAATCTAAAGCACTATAAAGCAATATTTTAATTGAAAGTACTTGAAATTTTTATTACCGTTCCCACTTTGTTTATGGTCTATGTTAGATATGCTGATGGTGGCTGGAAATTTTTGTTAAAGTAGTTCTAATCAATGCTAATTCCGCAAATGATCTGTTGCATTTTACATTCAATTAGTTTCATTGCATCCCTTGTCGGGATCACTTCTTGAATCTCTAGGTCTAACTTATAAGACAGTGTGTTCTGTGACTATGAAGTGTTATGTAATTAAGATGCTAGTTAGAATTTAAAAAAAATCTCAAATAGATCTTTTTGTATCACCATTGTTGTGCCAACTTTGAATATAATGAATCCAGTGAATCTTCCAAATTAATGTCCAAACCTGCATCTGCATCTTCCTTGAGTGTGTGAGTAAGCAATTTTTGCATCTTGCATTATCCGGATTTGTGGTGATGAGCTCAAGAAGCCACGATCATTATATCCTTTGTGTTGTATATGATTAATGCAAATGCATTGTACCAGCTGTAGCACCTTGTGATCCACCGCAACTGCTCTGTAAATATATCTTTATACCAGCAGTTGTGTGCATGAGTGAGTTTGCATAGTTTGCTGCAGATCTCTTATGAGTTCGAGCAAATTTCTGAGACCAAATTTGTTCGATAGCCTTCCTGGTATATGGGGGTAATTAAGTGCACTAAGATTTTAGTCCAGAATGCACTCACCGATCCCATTTTTGAACACCAAAATCCCATTTCATAGCTGATCATTCTGCACCCGGCAGTAGTTGTTCCTGTTGAGTAATTATTCTGGTGTGAGAGTTGAGCTGCATTTTATTGACACAATAGTATGATGCCCCTGTTGTATTATTGACACAAAGGTATGATGCCCCTAAGTGCAGATGTTTCTCCCTTAGAAAGTCCCAAATGGTTCCTACTAAATTATCGAGACAATACAATTTTTGAACTTGTGGACATCAGAAAATGCTAGGATATAAGCATACAATATTCCAAATCAAACAAGTTTGGGCAGGCATGAAGAGAATCTTTACTCACCATTGTTCCTTTGACCTGAGTGGTAATGTGACCCCTTTCAGAGTCACCTAGAAGCTTGGACAAGACAAAATCAGCAACTTTTGCGTTTAGGCGTTCATCCAGCTAGATGTTGTTGGACTTGATGTCTCTGTGTATGATAGGAGTATTAATAATAAGGTCATGAAGATGCTGCAAACCTCGGGCTGCTCCAAGGGCTATCTTCAGTCTCCTCATCCAATCTAATCTGATCCCAGTATTGCCTACAAGTACAAATCTAATTACATTTTCCATAGGCACATTCTCCTTTTGGCAAAGTTATAATGATCCAGTTTTAAGGAATCAATAAGAAGGAAAAATCTAAGGTGCTAGTCAAGGAGCATGTTTCTTATTATCTAGATAGAACTCTATAGGAAGCAAAACTGTTGGAGATTTTAGTATTCCTTTCCCTAATTACATGTTCCAGATCTCATGGAAAATGGTTCAGCACTTCCACTCCTAATTTTAAATATTGGTTACTTGTCATGAATCTTTGGGAATGCTGAAGATCCTAGGTCTTAAGCAATGTAACTGAAAACAGACAGATTTTGTTTAAAACAGGAAAAACTATCTTTAGTTTACATGAAATTTTTTACTTTCTTGATTAATGCTTTTGCAAAATATTTAGGACAAATTTGACAGTGATAACATAAATCATCAAAGAGATCATGTGTTAAATCATATGAGAAAGTTTTGGACCAACTGGAGAGAATCATTGCACAAGTATGTGAAGTCTAAGCCATTGCATGAAGCACTAAAAGTCCCGGAGGAGATAGACAAGAGTGATTGGGAATGGTTGGTCAAGGAACATTTTTTAAGGGAAAAATTTAAGGTAAGACTTTATAACTACTTTTAACTTCTTATTATTGTAAGTAACACTTCATGATTTTAATGGTTTGTTCTTAATATAGGAAACAAGTATTAGAAACTCGATCAATAGGTCTAAGTTGAGAATGCCTCATCATACGGGTAGCAAGCCAATTAGAGAAATTATTTACGAACTGGTAAGTGCACAGTGCAATCCTTAAAAAAAATCTCGTGTTTGTTTGACTTGTTTGTTTAAATGTGAATGGAGGCAAAGACGGTAATCCATCGAACATGGCGACTATCTTCTTTGAGACTCACAAGAAAAATGACACGCTTGTAGAACCTGAAGCTGGTGAAAAATATGTATGCTTATTGATGAACTTCATTTTACATCCTTAATTTTATTTTGATGTATTTTATTATTTTAATTTTTCTTGTATTTTATAGGCTGAGATACAAGAACTGGTACAATCTGAGCCATCTCTTACGAATATCGAGGTAATAGAAAGATGCTTCGGAACTCAAAACAAGAGTCACGTAGTTGGATTAGGGGGTGGTATAACCACTAAGGAGTTGAAAGGTGGTAGCTCCTCAAAGGCTGCAATACTGGCTGAGCTGAATGCAATTCTGAAAGAAAAAGAATCACTACAGACCGAGCTGAATGTAACTAAAAAAGCATAAGAATCACTAGAAATACGTATGGACGACATAGATGCTAAGTGTGAACATATTATCAGATTATTGGGTGATCAGTCTTCATCAGCACCATCTTCAAGTCAACAAAGTACAAGCTGAAATTGTGTTTAACAGGTTCGTAAGCTTTCTATCAACTATGACCTGATGAATATCCTTAAATAAATTTAGTGAAGTCTTTTGTTGTTAGTTAAATAAAGTACTGACCTTGACATATGTACAATTACTCTAATATTGAAATCCAATTAGATATGTGCATCTCAGATTCATTGCTTGAACATATAACATTATTTGAGATTTGAGGTCCAGAACTGTTTTCTGTTGCTTGCACAGATAGCCAAATCCTTTTTGCAAAGTATTGATCAATGTGCAGGTTAGTGATAATGAAATAGTTAAACATCTGGGTGGCACTGATGTGAAGGGTACAAATGTACTTAGAAGTTAAAGTATTTCTGAGAAACTACAGCAGAAAATAGGCAATAACAAGCAAACGAGGAAAAGTACGAAACGCTCTTTGCGGAGAGCAGTGTTAGAAAAAGCGGTCGCTTCCTTGCTTAAAGCGAGAAGAGAAACGAAGCGACCCCTTCCTCGCTTCTGCCATGTGAAGCAACTCAGGTAGGAAAAAGTGACCGCTTTCTACTAAAAAACGAGAAGCGACCAAGCAAAGCGAGCACTTCTTTGTTTTAAACAGCTGCTAGACTAGGGTTCTTCGACAGAGATTCCAGCAACATGTATGTGACCTTCTTCTTCTGATGATTTCTTCTCTTCTTCTTCTTCTTTTGACTTCTTCTCTTCTTCTTCTTTTTCTTCTAACTTCTTCATCTTCTTCTCTTTCACTATTTCAACGTCCAAATAGTAGCGAAATACTAGCTAATTTTTTATACCTCGGTTCTTTCACAGAATCCAGCAACAGAATTTAAGCGAAATGGCCAAAAGGATTTTTTAAATTCCGTTCACTTTAAAAAAGAATATCACACGAGGTCGAGGAAAATGAAGCGGCTAAGTCTTCTCAATTTAGGACCTATGGAAATGGATTGGTCATAGAGGAGTTGGCAATGGGCAAGCCGGATGGGAAAAGAACTTTCCCAGGAACTAAGGTATAGTTTTCGTTTTTTGGACTCTATGTGATAAATTGTTCTCTCGCTCTGCCATGGAAAGTAATAAAATCTTGGTAGTCACAATTAAGTCAATTAGGATTTAAGTTTCTCAATCTTTGAGTTCTCTTTGATGAACTTGTACGGAGCACACTTATTATTAATAATAATTTTCTGCCACTAAATAGGTTGGTGTATGCTATATAGGCAAGCTGAAGAAGAATGGCAAAATATTCGATTCCAACATTGGGCAAAGAACACCTTCCGAAATAAATATGATTTTACTCTTTTTTTCATACGGGCAATGCAGAGCCACATGTAATCAAATAATTCAATTGAATTCGCTACGCCAAAAAATTATAATGTGCAAATAGGAGATAATTTTTTTGTACATATATAAAAGTTTGAATTATGTGTAAATTCTGAATCCCCTTATAAGAATTTCTAATGCAACGCGTATAGGACCTCTCTCGCAAACTATAACAGATTAAGAATCCAAAAATTTTATCTATCGTGCATTATAATAAAAAGCATAAAATGACAGAGAAAGCAGAATATGGGAAAAACAACAAATTTGATGGAAAGCAGTTGGTTCTGTGCATTGAAAAATTGCAAGAAACATACTGGAAACAGAACAATTATCATATAAATCTGGAAGGCGTCGATTTGAAAAGCAGAGAAATAACAAAAAGCCCAATTTCACAATAATTACAACTATAAATTTAGTGACTTGAGTTTACCTTGACGAGAAAGCACAGCAAGAAAGCCAAATCGTATAATTAAGCTGCTTGCGTTATCGACAAAACCCACAGCAAGTAACAGAACCAATTGCTATTAACGTTGACACCCAACTATTAGCGTTAAAACCCAGCTATTAGCGTTGACACCCAGCTATTAGCATTGACACAGATTCACCATAAAGCACACAGATTATAAGTTGCGTACAACAAGAAGACCAAATCGTTTTGTGATTTTTAGTTGAGTTTTGCTCTGTATATATAATCGATCGCTATCGCCGATGGAGTTGCGGGCAGTTGCAGCGACGACCTATTTGTTCGTGATTCTTTGCCCTCTTTGCCAAATCTGGTGTACGCACGTTTTTGGATAACATTAGGATTGAGAGATTTTAGGGGTTTTTTGATTAATTTGGGGGATATGGGCGGGAGTTGTTGAGAAAATAAAGGAGGGAAATTAAAGTTTACCACATAAAGTTTTATTTATTCAGATTTATAACGAGGGGATTATATATATTTGAAAGACAGGAAATTATTCCCTCGTAAAAAATATAGTAAAAAATGACTTTAACGACCGGAATAAATATTGGCCGCTATAAGCATACATATAACGACTGGATTAATTTCCTTTCGTAAAGAAGTGGTCGTTAAAGACCTCTTTTCCTGTAGTGTTATCTTGCAAGCCCGACTCAATAGAACTTAGCTATTGAAGGCTTTAATCGATGTTAAAACACAATTTTCACATCACATATGACATACTTTTCTACTTTTTTTTTGGTTAACTTTATTTTTGTTACATTAATTGATAAGTCATAAAAAGGTTTGCAGGGCCACGTAATTCTTGCTTGAAAGAAGCATCTCCTGAGATAGTATGTCGTATGCCATCAACGTTACTGAAAATATAATCAATCATTTAAAAGAACAAATTTTGTCAACCAATTTCTTGTTCTTTGCCATTTATGTGATATACAGAGAAGAAAAAAAGAGTTTACAAAGGAGGCTATAATCTAAACCATTAATTGTATAGGTGGAAACGTATCTATAATCTACGAGAACATTGAACATTACTGGAGGATTATTTACTGGAGCAGATCCCAACCCATGTTCATTTATTATGTGGGGTCACTCAGTTTAAAATTGTACACCTGCTCCTCTTGATGTCATATTAGTGGCATATTGCTTTTCTATGTGTCAGGACCCGGATTTTCCACCATCGGGAGTCGTGATAGCGCCTACTAGTGGGAGCTAGGCAAGCCAACTCTTAATTATCTTTCCATTTTTACAACTCTTATTTTAAAACATTTATCAATAATAATATGATTACAGCGGAATAAATTAATTTAGCGGAAGACTTAGTAAATGTTACTAGATGCGATACAGAAATTCAAACATAAATCACTACCCAAGAACTGGTGTCACAATACTCACGAACTTCTAAGAATATTAAACACAACCGTTTGAAAGAAATATAAAACTGTTTGTCTCGAATACATGACATAACAAACTGAAAATAAAGATAGAGGAGACGCCGGGTCTTGCGGACGCCTGCAAGGCTACCTCGGTGTCTCGCTGATCGGAATGCTAACACTCGCCCTACTGCTGCTACAGTCCGAAACTTGTATCTGCGCAAAAGAGCGCAGAGTGTAGAATCAGCACAACCAACCCATGTGCTGGTAAGTGTCTGGCCTATCCCGGCGAAGTAGTGACAAGGCTAGAACCAGCCACTCACATAAACCTGTGCTGTTTAAAATATATATATATATACAACAAGAATGACAGGAAATAACGTTAAATATTTGGGAAGGAAAAACATGCTCTGGGTAAGCAACAAAATATAATAGCAGAAATAGAATGAAGGAATTAAAGCCACTTCAAGTTCAACCCATCTTGTTGCAGGCGTGCAACCCGATCTCACTTCATTTTATATCTTGTGGTAGGCATACCACCCGCTCCCATTTCAATTAATATCTTGTGGTAGGCGTACCACCTGCACCCGTTTCAGTTAATATCTTATGGTAGGCATACCATTCGATCCCATTTCATTATCAACACAGTGCACAATATGTCACCGGTAACTATAGCCAATAACAATAGTCAATATAAGTAGTGGTAGGCGTACCACTCGCTTCCATTTCAATATAATCTGTGGTAGGCGTACCACTCGCTCCCATTTCAATATAATCTATGGTAGGCGTACCACTCGCTCCCATTTCAATATAATCTGTGGTAGGCGTACCACCCGCTCCCATTTCACTTTTAACACAGTTCTCAACATATATAATTGGCAAGAGAAACAATAACTCGGTGCCAAGGCTCAAAAATTAATTCTTTCATAGAAACACGTAAGAATTTCAAAATCTAGTCCATTTAAGACCCACGGTCATGCTCGACCCCCAACGTATAGATACTCGTCACCATGCCTATACATCGGACACAACACATAACAAATAGCAATTATACTCCACTCCTATTCCCTCAAGCTAGGATAGATCAAAAACTTACCTCGAAGGTTTACGGCCAACTCAATCCATAAGCAATACCTTTCCTTTCAAATTTGGCTCCAATTCAATCGTATCTATACACAATTGATTTAATATCATCAATAATACTTAACCAACTAATCCAAATAGCCAAATATATTTTCTAAAACATTCTGCTCAAAAATCTAAAAATCGACCCCGGGCCCACGTGGTCAAAACATGAGGTTCGAACCAAATTCTGATCACCCATTCACTCCCGAGCCCGAATATATGATTTGTTCTCAAGTTCAACCCCAAAACGAGGTCTAAATTACCAAATCTTTGAAAACCCTAACTCTATCCAATTCTCTAATTTTCTACCTATTTTCACATGTTTAGGCCTAAGAATTTGATTGATGTTGATGAAAAATGAAGAAGACGAGTTAAACAATACTTACCCAATTAACTTTGGTTAAGAAATTCTCCAAAGATCGCCCCAAAGCTGTGGAGAAGAGCGAGTTTGAGAAATGGGATTTTTATCCCGTTTCTGTTCTGTTTTAGAACTTAAATCACTAGGCAAAAAAATTGTTCATCGCGTTCGCGACACCCCGGTCGCGTTCGTGATGAAGGAAAATGGGCAGGCATCACGTTCGCGAAGGGCCACTGCGAACGCGAAGAGAAAAATCTGGGGGCTTCACAATTGGCCTACGCGAACGCGTGGTGCCTTACTCGAACGCGTAGAAGAGGTAGGCCAGGCTCCTCGAACGTGGGAGCCTTCACCCGAGTGCGTAAAGGAAATGGCTGGGGTCCTGGATTTATTGTACGCGAACGCAAGGAAATGGCTCGCGAACGCGAAGAAGGGGGAGGAGAAGCTTTCGTGAACGCGACCAGAGGGCCGAGAACGCGAAGAAGGAATACCTGCTGCAGATTTTCTGCAATTTTTTTAAGTCCAAAACCACCCCAATACCTATCAGAAACTCACCGGAGATCGACATCGTCTATCATACAAAGCTTCATAAGGAGCCATCTGGATGATCGATTGATAGCTGTTATTATAGGCAAACTCTGCCAAAGGCAGGAACCGATCCCACGAATCTCCAAAATCAATAACACAGGCTCGGAGCATATCCTCTAAAATCTGAATGGTCCTCTCGGACTGACCGTCAGTCTGGGGATGAAATACTGTACTCACCTTAACTTGGGTGCCCAACTCTCGTTGAAACGCCTTCCAGAAATGCGAGGTAAACTCCGCACCTCGATCCGAAATGATAGATATAGGCACCCCATGAAGGCGAACAATCTCCCTGATATAAATCCCCACTAATCTCTCGGAAGTATAGGTGGTGGCAACCGGAACAAAATGCGCTGACTTGGTCAGCCTATCAACAATAACCCAAGCCACATCAAACTTCTTCCGAGTCATCGGAAGTCCAGTAACGAAATCCATGGTAATCCTCTGCCACTTCCACTCGGGAAGCTCAATTCTCTGAAATAAACCACCAGGCCTCTGATGCTCATATTTAACCTATTGACAGTTCAAACACCGCGCTACATATGCCACAATATCCTTTTTCATTCTACGCCACCAATAATGTTGCCGCAAATCCTGATACATCTTTGCTGTGCTTGGATGAATAGAATACTGGGAACTGTGAGCTTCCTCTAAAATCAATTCTCGAAGTCCATCAACATTTGGCACACAAATTTGCCCTTGAAATCTCAAAACTCCATCAGCATCTAAGGTGACCTGCTTGGCACCTCCTTGCTGAACCGTTTCTTTAAGGACACATAAATGAGGATCATCAAACTGCCGATCGCGGATACGCTCCAATAATGAAGAGCGAGCGACCGTGCAAGCTATTATTCGACTAGGCTCAGAAATATCCAATCTCACAACTCGGTTGGCTAAGGCCTGAACATCCAAAGCAAGCGGCCTCTGACTGACCGGAATATAAGCAAGACTGCCCATACTGGCTGACTTCCTTCTCAAAGCATCGGCCACCACATTTGCTTTCCCCGGGTGATATAAAATGGTGATGTCATAATCCTTCAACAATTCTAACCACCTTCTCTGCCTCAAATTCATCTCCTTCTTTTTAAACAAGTACTGAAGACTCTTGTGATCGGTGAATACTTCACATGCCACGCCATTCAAATAAAGCCTCCATATCTTCAATGCGTGAACAATCGCCGCCAACTCCAGATCATGTACTGCATAGTTCTTTTCATAAATTTTTAACTCCCTCGAAGCATAGGCAATGACCTTGCCATCCTGCATCAACACTGCACCAAGCCCAACACGGGAAGCATCATAATAGACCGTATATGGTCTCGAACCTGTGGGCAAAACCAACACCGGTGCTGTGGTCAAGGCTGTTTTGAGCTTCTAAAAGGTCGCCTCACATTCATCTGACCATTCGAACTAGACACCTTTCTGGGTCAATCTGGTCATCAGGGTCGCAATAGATGAAAACCCCTCCACAAACTGCCGATAATAACCTGCTAATCCCAAGAAACTCCGGATCTCTGTGGCTGATGTTGGTCTAGTCCAGTTTTGGACTGCCTTAATTTTCTTTGGATCAACCTGTATACCTTCTGCCGCCACAACATGACCCAGGAATGAGACTGAACTCAACCAGAATTCACACTTTGAAAATATTGCATAAAGTTGACTATTTTTCAGAGTCTGGAGAGCCACTCTGAGATGCTGGCATGCTCCTCCTGACTGCGGGAGTATATTAATATGTCATCAATGAATACTATCACGAACAAGTCTAAATAATGCCTGAATACTCGATTCATAAATTCCATAAAAGCTGCTGGGGCATTTATCAACCCAAAAGACATGACCAGGAATTCATAATGTCCGTACCAAGTGCGGAATGCTGTCTTAGGAACATCAGATGTCCTAATCTTCAACTGATGATAACCAGATCTCAAGTCTATCTTTGAAACCACCTTGGCACCCTGAAGCTGGTCAAATAAATCATCAATCCGTGGCAGTGGGTACTTATTTTTGTTTGTAACGTTTTTCAATTGTCGGTAATCAATGCACATTCTCATCGAACCATCTTTCTTCTTTACAAATCGTACCAGCGCACCCCACAACGAAACAGTAGGTCTAATGAAACCCTTTTTAAGTAAATCCTGCAACTGTTCCTTTAATTCCTTTAACTCTGGCGGAGCCATGCGATATGGTGGAATAGAAATGGGCTGATTGCCCGAAGCCAAATCAATGCAAAAATCAATATCCCTGTCGGGTGGCATACCCGACAGGTCTGAAGGGCAAACTTCAGGAAACTCGCGAACCACGGGTACAGAATCAATAGAGGGAACCTCAGCACTGGAATCACGAACATAGGTTAGATAAGCCAAACACCCTTTCTCAACCATACGCCGAGAATTAACATATGAAATAACACTGCGGTTAGTATGACCAGAAATTCCTTTCCACTCTACACAAGGCAAATTCGGCAGAGCTAAGGTCACAGTCTTGGCATGGCAATCCAAGATAGCATGATATGGAGATAGCCAGTCCATTCCTAATATAATATCGAAGTCGACCATATCTAAGAACAATAAATCAACACGGGTCTCAAGATAACCAATCACCATAATACAAGACCGATGAACTCGATCGACCACAATAGAATCACCCACTGGTGTAGACACATAAACAGGAACACCCAGTGGATCACTAGGCTAAGCCAGGTATGGTGCAAAATAGGAAGACACGTACGAATATGTAGAACCAGGGTCAAATAGCACTGAATCCTCTCTATCATAAACCAGAATAGTACCTGTAATAACCGCATCTGAGGATTCAGCCTCTGGTCAGGCTGGAAGTGCATAACATAGGGGCTGGGCCCTACTACCCCGAGCAATATTTCTAGGACGATCAGCTGCTGGCTGGCCTCTGCCTCTATCGGTCTGCGCTCCACCTCTATTACCTCTACCTCTACCTCTAATACCCCTGCCACCACCTCTAGCTGGCTGGGCAGGCTGTGGAACTTCTGGTGCCTGTATCATAGCATGAGAATTCTGGTGCTGGGAGCTACTCGAAGCTTAAGGGCAATACCTGGCAATGTGCCTCATGTCTCCACACGTGAAACATGCCCTCGGCTACTGGGGATGACGGCTCTGGACGCTCTGAAGTGGTGGTGCATTGATAGGTACTGATGGCACACTGTACAACTGCTGATCAGAGTAATGCGGCTGAGAACCACGACCACTTGAAGTACCGTGAGAAACCTGAAGTGCTGACTGAAAAGGCCAAGAAGGATGGCCTCTACCGTAAGAATCTCTACCTACAGACGATGTACCACTGAATCTGCCTGAGTTACGGGGCCTCTTATCCAACCCATGACCTCCTTCCTGAGACAGAGCCATCTCGATCCGGTGGGCTACATTGGCCGCCTCCTGAAAAGTGATCTCACTCCCGGCTCCCATAGCCATCTGAAGACGAATTGGCTGAATCAAACCATCAATAAACCTCCCCACCCTCTCTCTATTGGTGGGAAGTATGACAATGGCATGCCGAGCTAGGTCAATGAACCGAGTCTCATACTGAGTGACTGACATGGATCCCTGATAGAGGCACTCAAACTGCCTGCGAAGAGCCTCCTTCTGAGTCACTGGAAGAAACTTTTCCAAAAATAACTCTGCAAACTGGTCCCAAGTCAAAGATGGCGACCCTGCTTGTTTGGATAAACAATAGTCTCTCCACCAAGTCTTGGCGGATCCAGATAGACGGAAAGTGGCAAAGTCAACCCCATTGGTCTCCACAATACCCATAGTCCGGAGAACCTTATGGCAGCTATATAGAAAGTCCTGGGGATCCTCTGAAGAAGTACCACTGAATGTGGTAGTAAAGAGTTTGGTGAATCTGTCCAATCTCCAAATGGCATCGGCAGACATAGCTGCACCCTCGCCGGTTTGAGCCAGTACACCTGGTTGAACTGCCTCAGCTGGCTGAACCACTACAACCTGAACTTGGGGAGCTGCTGGCTTTGGAGTGCGCGTAGCGGGAGTCTGATTACCTCCTCCAGCCTGAGAAGTGGCTGGTGCTGCCGGAAGCAACCCTGCTCGGGTGACACTCTCCATAAGCCTACCAATCGGACCAGAGCATCCTGAAGAACTGGGGTAGCAATGAACCCCTATGGGACCTAAGCTAGGCCCACTGGAGCTTCTGAGGCTGGAACCTCCTCCTCAACATGAATCTGAGGCTCCACCACTGGTGTTGCTGCTCGGGGCTGAGCTCTGCCCCTACCTCGGCCTCTAGGACGACCTCAACCTCGGCCTCTGCCCCAAGCGGGAGCTGTTGCCGGGGCCTTAGGTTGTTGATCAGTAGATGAGGAAGCACGTGTTCTTGCCATCTGTGGAAGAACAGAGTAAAAATTCAATTAGCATTTGAAGAACTAATTCGCACGATGGGAAAGAAGAAAGGTAAAAATTTTCCTAACTCTGTAGCCTCTAGGGGATAAATACATACGTCTCCGTACCGATCCCTCAGACTCTACTAAGGTTGTTCGTGAGGTGTGAGACCTATGCAACCTAGAGCTCTGATACCAACTTTTCACGACCCGGATTTCCTACCATCGGGAGTCGTGATGGTGCCTACTAGTAGGAGCTAGGAAAGGCAACTCTTACTTATCTTTCCATTTTTACAACTCTTATTTTAAAACATATAGCAATAATAATATGATTACAGCGGAATAAATTAATTTAGCGGAAGACTTAGTAAATGTTACTACATGCGATACAGAAATCCAAACATAAATCACTACCCAAGAACTAGTGTCACAATACTCACGAACTTCTAAGAATACTAAACACAACCATTTGAAAGAAATATAAAATTGTTTGTCTCTAATACATGAGATAACAGACTGAAAATAAAGATAGAGGAGACGCCGGGTCCTGCGGACACCTGCAAGGCTACATCGGTGTCTTACTGATCGGAATGCTAACACTCGCCTTACTGTTGCTGCTGCCCGAAACCTGTATCTGCGTAAAAGAGCACAGAGTGTAGAATCAGCACAACCGACCCCATGTGCTGGTAAGTGTCTGGCCTATCCTGGCGAAGTAGTGACAAGGCTAGAACCAGACACTCACATAAACCTGTGCAGTTCAAAATATATATACACACAAAGAATGACGGGAAACAACGTTAAATATTTGGGAAGGGAAAACATGCTCTTGGGTAGCAACAAAATATAATAGCAGAAATAAAATGAAGGAATTAAAGCCACTTTCAAGTTCAACCCATCTTGTTGCAGGCGTGCAACCTGATCCCACTTCATTTTATATCTTGTGGTAGGCATACCACCTGCTCCCATTTCAATTAATATCTTGTGGTAGGCATACAACCCGCACCCATTTCAATTAATATCTTGTGGTAGGCGTACCACTCGCTCCTATTTCATTATCAACACAGTGCACAATATGTCACCGACAACTATGGACAATAACAACAATCAATATAAGTTGTGGTAGGCGTACCACTCGCTCCCATTTCAATATAATTTGTAGAAGGCGTATCACTCGCTCCCATTTCAATATAATCTGTGGTAGGCGTACCACTCGCTCCTATTTTAATATAATTTGTGGTAGGCATACCACCCGCTCTTATTTCACTTTTAACATAGTTCTCAACATATATAATTGGCAAGAGAAACAATAACTCGGTGCCTAGGCTCAAAAATTAATTCTTTCATAGAATCACATAAGAATTTCGAAATCTACTCCATTTAAGACCGACGGTCATGCTCGACCCCCAACGTATAGATACTCATCACCATGCCTATACATTGGGCATAACACATAACAAATAGCAATTATGCTCCACTCCTATTCCCTCAAGATAGGATAGATCAAACACTTACCTCGAAGGTTTACGGCCAACTGAATCCATAAGCAATGCCTTTCCTTTCAAATTTGGCTCGAATTCAATCGTATCTATACACAATTGATTTAATATCATCAATAATACTTAACCAACTAATCCAAATGGCTAAATATATTTTCTAAAACATTCTGCCCAAAAATCTAAAAATTGACCTTGGGCCCACGTGGTCAAAACATGAGGTTCGAACCAAATTCTGATCACCCATTCACTCCCGAGCCCGATTATATAATTTGTTCTCAAGTTCGACCCCAAAACAAGGTCTAAATTGCCGAATCTTTGAAAACCCTAACTCTATCCAATTCTTTAATTTTCTACCTATTTTCACATGTTTAGGCCTAAGAATTTGATTGATGTTGATGAAAAATAAAGAAGACGAGTTAAACAATACTTACCCAATGAACTTTGGTGAAGAAATGCTCCAAAGATCGCCCCAAAGCTGTGGAGAAGAGAGAGTTTTGAGAAATGGGATTTTTATCCCGTTTCTGTTATGTTTTAAAAATTAAATCACTGGGCACAAAAATTGTTCATCACGTTCGCGACACCCAGGTCGCGTTCACGATGAAGGAAAACAGGCAGGCATAGCGTTCGCGAAGGGCCACTGCGAACGCGAAGAGAAAAATCTGGCGGCTTCACAATTGGCCTACGCGAATGCGTGGTGCCTTACGCGAACGCGTAGAAGAGGCAGGCCAGGCTCCGCGAACGCGGGAGCCTTCACGCGAGCGCGTAGAGGAAATGGCTGGGGTCCTGGATTTGTTGTATGCGAACGCGAGGAAATGGCTCGCGAACGCGAAGAAGGGGGAGGAGAAGCCTTCGCGAACGCGACCAGAGGGACGCGAACGCGAAGAAGGAATACCTGCTACAGATTTTCTACAATTTTTCTAAGTCCAAAACCACCCCGATACCTATCTGAAACTTACCCGAGCCCTCGGGGCTCCAAATCAAATATGCACACTGACTCAAAAACATCATACAAACTTGCTCGAGCGATCAAATCGCAAAAATAACATCAAAATCAATGAATTGAGTCTTAAATCAAAAAAAATCTTTCAAATTTCATAACCTTCCAAAATTTTCCAATTTAAGGCCGAAACACGTCAAACGACGCCCGTTTTCAACGAAACCTTACAGGAAGCGCTTGAACTACATATATGACCTGTACCGGGTATCGGAACCAAAATACGAGCCCGACACCAGTACTTTTTGATAAAATTTCATTTTCATTTTCCTTAAATATTTTCACAAAACAATTTCACGGAAAAATTCATTTCTCGGGCGTGAGACTTCGGAATTCGATTCCGGGCATACGCCCAAGTCCAATATTTTGCTACGGGCCTTCCGATACCGTCAAATCATGGGTCTGGGTCCGTTTACTAAAAATATTGACCAAAGTCAACTTAATCATATTAATATTAAAATTCTTCAAATTTTTTACATAATTCTTATATTTCAACATAAAAACTTTTCGGCTGCGCGCCCGGACTGCGCTCGCAAATTGAGGCAACTAAAAGTGAGGTTTTCAAGGCCTCGGAAGCACGGAGAAAGGAAGAACTCCGGCGATGACCCCTTTGGGTCGTCACATCCTCCACCTCTAAAACAATCGTTCGTCCTCGAACGGACAAAAGAAATAAGTACCTGAGTCAGGGAATAGATGAGGATAACGGTTCCGCATATCAGACTCGGACTCCCAGGTCGATGCCTCAGGAGGCTGACCTCTCTACTGAACACGCACTGAAGGAAAACTCTTCGACCTCAACTGTCGAACCTGCCGGTCTAGAATAGCTACCGGCTCCTCCTCATAAGATAGATCCTTGTCCAATTGGACAGTGCTGAAATCTAACACGTGCGATGGATCGCCGTGATATTTTCGGAGCATGGATACATGAAACACTGGATGCACAGCTGACAAGCTAGGTGGCAAGGCAAGTTTATAAGCCACCTTTCCCATACGATCAAGAATCTCAAATGGGCCAATAAACCTAGGGCTAAGTTTGCCCTTCTTCCCAAATCTCATCACGCCCTTCATAGGCGATACACAAAGAAATACCCGCTTACCAACATGAAGGCTATATCTCGAACCTTACGATCTGCATAGCTCTTTTGCCTGGACTGAGCTGTACGAAGCCTATCCTGAATGATCTTGACCTTGTCCAAGGCCTCCTGAACTAAATCCGTACCCAACAATTGAGTCTCTCCCAGCTCGAACCATCCAATCTGAGATCGACACCGTCTACCATACAAAGCTTTATAAGGAGCCATCTCGATGATCGATTGATAGCTGTTATTATAGGCAAACTCTGCCAAAGGCAGGAACTGATCCCACGAATCTCCAAAATCAATAACACAGGCTCGGAGCATATCCTCTAAAATCTGAATGGTCCTCTCGGACTGACCGTCCGTCTGGGGATGAAATACTGTACTCAGCTGAACTTGGGTGCCCAACTCTCGTTGAAACGCCTTCCAGAAATGCGAGGTAAACTGCGCACCTCGATCCGAAATGATAGATATAGGCACCCCATGAAGGAGAACAATCTCCCTGATATAATCCCCGCTAATCTCTCGGACGAATAGGTGGTGGCAACCGGAACAAAATGCGCTGACTTGGTCAGCCTATCAACAATAACCCAAACCACATCAAACTTCTTCCGAGTCATCGGAAGTCCAATAACGAAATCCATGGTAATCCTCTCCCACTTCTATTCGGGAAGCTCAATTCTCTGAAATAAACCACCAGGCCTCTGATGCTCATATTTAACCTGTTGACAGTTCAAACACCGCGGTACATATGCCACAATATCCTTTTTCATTCTACGCCACCAATAATGTTGCCGCAAATCCTGATACATCTTTGCTGCGCTTGGATGAATAGAATACCGGGAACTGTGAGCTTCCTCTAAAATCAATTTTCGAAGTCCATCAACATTTGGCACACAAATTCGCCCTTGCAATCTTAAAACTCCATCAGCATCTAAGGTGACCTGCTTGGCACCTCCTCGCTGAACCGT
>MU707457.1:89639-113839 GCA_026770625.1 Nicotiana glauca
TCTTTAAGGACACATAAATGAGGATCATCAAACTGCCGATCGCGGATACGCTCCAATAATGAAGAGCGAGCGACCGTGCAAGCTAGTACTCGACTAGGCTCAGAAATATCCAATCTCACAAATCGGTTGGATAAGGCCTGAACATCCAAAGCAAGCGGCCTCTGACTGACCGAAATATAAGCAAGACTGCCCATACTGGCTGACTTCCTGCTCAAAGCATCGGCCACCACATTTGCTTTCCCCGGGTGATATAAAATGGTGATGTCATAATCCTTCAACAGATCTAACCACCTTCTCTGCCTCAAATTCAACTCCTTCTGTTTAAACAAGTACTGAAGACTCTTGTGATCAGTGAATACTTCACATGCCACGCTATACAAATAAATCCTCCATATCTTCAATGCATGAACAATCGCCGCCAACTCCAGATCATGTACTGGATAGTTATTTTCATGAATTTTCAACTATCTCGAAGCATAGGCAATGACCTTGCCATCTTGCATCAACACTGCACCAAGCCCAACACGGGAAGCATCACAATAGACCGTATATGGTCTCGAACCTGTGGGCAAAACCAACACCGGTGATGTGGTCAAGGCTGTCTTGAACTTCTGAAAGTTCGCCTCACATTCATCTGATTATTCGAACTAGACACCTTTCTGGGTCAATTTGGTCATCGGGGTAGCAATAGATGAAAACCCCTCCACAAACCGCCGATAATAACCTGCTAATCCCAAGAAACTCCGGATCTCTGTGGCTGATGTTGGTCTAGGCCAGTTTTTGACTGCCTCAATTTTCTTTGGATCAACCTATATACCTTCTGCCGCCACAACATGACCCAGGAATGCGACTGAACTCAACCAGAATTCACACTTTGAAAATTTTGCATAAAGTTGACTATTTTTCAGAGTCTGGAGAGCCACTCTGAGATGCTGTGCATGCTCATCCTGACTGCGGGAGTATATTAATATGTCATCAATGAATACTATCACGAAAAAGTCTAAATAAAGCTTGAATACTCGATTCATCAGTTCCATAAAAGCTGCTGGGGCATTTGTCAACCCAAAATACATGACCAGGAATTCATAATGTCCGTACCGAGTGCGGAATGCTGTCTTAGGAACATCAGATGTCCTAATCTTCAACTGATGATAACCAGATCTCAAGTCTATCTTTGAAACCACCTTAGCACCCTGAAGCTGGTCAAATAAATCATCAATCCGCGGCAGTGGGTACTTATTTTTTATTGTAACCTTTTTCAATTGCCAGTAATCAATGCACATTCTCATCGAACTATCTTTCTTCTTTACAAATCGTACCAGAGCACCCCACAGCGAAACACTGGGTCTAATGAAACCCTTTTCAAGTAAATCCTGCAACTGTTCCTTTAATTCCATTAACTCTGGCGGAGCCATGCGATATGGTGGAATAGAAATGGGTTGAGTGCTCGGAGCCAAATCAATGCAAAAATCAATATCCCTGTCGGGTGGCATACCCGACAAGTCTGAAGTCCAAACTTCAGGAAACTCGCGAACCACGAGTACAGAATCAATAGAGGGAACCTCAGCACTGGAATCACGAACATAGGTTAGATAAGCCAAACACCCTTTCTCAACCATACGCCGAGACTTAACATACGAAATAACACTGTGGTTAGTATGACCAGAAATTCCTTTCCACTCTACACAAGGCAAATTCGGCAGAGCTAAGGTCACAGTCTTGGCATGGCAATCCAAGATAGCATGATATGGAGATAGCCAGTCCATTCCTAATATAATATCGAAGTCGACCATATCTAAGAACAATAAATCAACACGGGTCTCAAGATAACCAATCACCATAATACAAGACCGATGAACTCGATCGACCACAATAGAATCACCCACTGGTGTAGACACTTAAACAGGAACACCTAGTGGATCACTAGGCTGAGCCAGGTACAGTGCAAAATAGGAAGACACGTACGAATATGTAGACCCAGGGTCAAATAGCACTGAATCCTCTCTATCACAAACCAGAATAGTACCTGTAATAACCGCATCTAAGGACTCAGCCCCTGGTCTGGCTGGAAGTGCATAACATCAGGGCTGGGCCCCACTACCCCGAGTAATATTTCTAGGACGATCAGCTGCTGGCTGGCCTCTACCTCTATCGGTCTGCGCTCCACCTCTATTACCTCTACCACCACCTCTAATACCCCTGCCACCACCTCTAGCTGGCTGGGCAGGCTGTGGAACTTCCGGTGCCTGAATCATAGCATGAGAATTCTGGTGCTGGGAGCTACTCGAAGCTCAAGGGCAATACCTGGCAATGTGCCTCGTGTCTCCACACGTGAAACATTCCTTTGGCTGCTTGGGATGACGGCCCTGGACACTCTGAAGTGGTGGTGCATCGATAGGTGCTGATGGCGCACTGTATAACTACTGATCAGAGTAATGCGGCAGAGAACCACGACCACCTGAAGTACCGTGAGAAACTTGAAGTGCTGAATGAAAAGGCCTAGAAGGATGGCCTCTACCGTAAGAATCTCTACCTCCAGATGAGGTACCACTGAATCTACCTGAGTTACGGGGCCTCTTATCTAACCCATGACCTCCTCCCTGAGACAGAGCCATCTCGATCCGGCGGGCTGCATTGGCCGCCTCCTGAAAAGTGATCTCACTCGCGGCTCCCATAGCCATCTGAAGACAAATTGGCTGAACCAAACCATCAATGAACCTCCTCACCTTCTCTCTATCGGTGGGAAGTATGACAATGGCATGCCGAGCTAGGTCAATGAACCGAGTCTCATACTGAGTGACTGACATGGAGCCCTGATGGAGGCGCTCAAACTGCCTGCGAAGAGCCTCCCTCCGAGTCACTGGAAGAAACTTTTCCAAAAACAACTATGCAAACTGGTCCCAAGTCAAAGATGGCGACCCTGCTGGTTTGGATAAACAATAGTCTCTCCACCAAGTCTTGGCGGATCCAGATAGACGGAAAGTGGCAAAGTCAACACCATTGGTCTCCACAATACCCATAGTCTGGAGAACCTCATGGCAGCTATATAAAAAGTCCTGGGGATCCTCTGAAGAAGTACCGCAAAATGTGGTAGTAAAGAGTTTGGTGAATCTGTCCAATCTCCATAAGGCATCAGCAGACATAGCTGCACCCTCGCCGGTTTGAGCCAATACACTTGGTTGAACTGCCTCAGCTGGCTGAACCACTGGAACCAGAACCTGGGAGCTACTGGCTCCGGAGTGCGCGTAGCGGGAGTCTGATTACCTCCTCCAGCCTGAGAAGTGGCTGGTGCTGCCGGAAGCAACCATGCTCGGGTGACACTCTCCATAAAGCCTACCAATCGGACCAGAGCGTCCTGAAGAACTGGGGTAGCAACGAACCCCTCTGTGACCTGAGCTAGGCCCACTGGAGCTGCTGGAGCTGGAACCTCTTCCTCAACATGAATTTGAGGCTCCGCCACTGGTGTTGCTGCTCGGGGCTGAGCTCTGCCCCTACCTCGGCCTCTAGGACGGCCTCGACCTCGGCCTCTGCCCCTAGAGGGAGCTGCTGTCGGGGCCTCGGGCTGTTGATCAGTAGATGAGGAAGCGCGTGTTCTTGCCATCTGTGGAAGAACAGAGTAAAAATTCAATTAGCATTTGAAGAACAAATTCGCACGATAGGAAAGAATAAAGGTGAAATTTTTCCTAACTCTGTAGCCTTTGAGGGATAAATACATACGTCTCCGTACCGATCCCTCAGACTCTACTAAGGTTGTTCGTGAGTTGTGAGACCTAGGCAACCTAGAGCTCTGATACCAACTTGTCACGACCCGGATTTTCCACCATCAGGAGTCGTGATGGCACCTAGTAGTGGGAGCTAGGCAAGCCAACTCTTACTTATCTTTCCATTTTTACAACTCTTATTTTAAAACATATAGCAATAATAATATGATTACAGCAGAATAAATTAATTTAGCGGAAGACTTAGTAAATGTTACTAGATGCGATACAGAAATCCAAACATAAATCACTACCCAAGAACTGGTGTCACAATACTCATGAACGTCTAAGAATACTAAACATAACCATTTGAAAGAAATATAAAACTGTTTGTCTCGAATACATGAGATAACGGACTAAAAATAAAGATAGAGGAGATGCCGAGTCCTGCGGACGCCTGCAAGGCTACCTCAGTGTCTCGCTGAACGGAATGCTAACACTCGCCTTACTGCTGCTGCTGCCCGAAACCTGTATCTGCACAAAAAAGCACAGAGTGTAGAATCAGCACAACCGACCCCATGTGCTGGTAAGTGTCTGGCAGGCTAGAACCAGACACTCACATAAACCTGTGCAGTTCAAAATATATATATACAACAAGAATGACAGGAAACAACGTTAAATATTTGGGAAGGGAAAACATGCTCTGGGGTAGCAACAAAATATAATAGCAGAATAAAATGAAGGAATTAAAGCCACATTCAGGTTCAACCCATCTTGTTGCAAGCGTACAACCCGATCCCACATCATTTTATATCTTGTGGTAGGCATACCACCCACTCCCATTTCAATTAATATCTTGTGGTAGGCGTACCACCCGCACCCATTTTAATTAATATCTTGTGGTAGGCATACCACTCGCTCCCATTTCATTATCAACACAGTGCACAATATGTCACCGGCAACTATGGCCAATAACAATAATCAATATAAGTTGTGGTAGGCGTACCACTCACTCCCATTTCAATATAATTTGTGTTAGGCGTACCACTCGCTCCCATTTCAATATAATCTGTGGTAGGCGTACCACTCGCTCCCATTTCAATATAATCTATGGTAGGAGTACCACCCGCTCTTATTTCACTTTTAACATCGTTCTTAACATATATAATTGGCAAGAGAAACAATAACTCGGTGCCAAGGCTCAAAAATTAATTCTTTCATAGAATCACATAAGAATTTCAAAATCTATTCCATTTAAGACCGACGGTCATGCTCGACCCCCAACGTATAGATACTCATCACCATGCCTATACGTCGGACATAACACATAACAAACAGCAATTATACTCCACTCCTATTCTCTCAAGATAGGATAGATCAAATACTTACCTCGAAGGTTTACGACCAACTCAATCCATAAGCAATGCCTTTCCTTTCAAATTTGGCTCCGATGCAATCGTATCTATACACAATTGATTTAATATCATCAATAATACTTAACCAACTAATCCAAATGGCTAAATATATTTTCTAAAACATTCTGCCCAAAAATCTAAAAATCGACCCCGGGCCCACGTGGTCAAAACATGAGGTTCCAACCAAATTCTGATCACCCATTCATTCCTGAGCCCGAATATATAATTTTTCTCAAGTTCAACCCCAAAACGAGGTCTAAATTGCCAAATCTTTGAAAATCCTAACTCTATCCAATTCTCTAATTTTCTACCTATTTTCACATGTTTAGGCCTAAGAATTTGATTGATGTTGATGAAAAATGAAGAAGACGAGTTAAACAATACTTACCCAATGAACTTTGGTGAAGAAATGCTCCAAAGATCGCCCCAAAGTTGTGGAGAAGAGAGAGTTTGAGAAATGGGATTTTTATCCCGTTTCTGTTCTGTTTTAGAACTTAAATCACTGGGCAGAAAAATTGTTCATCGCGTTCGCGACACCCCGGTCGCGTTCGCGATGAAGGAAAACGGGCAGGCATCGCGTTCGCGAAGGGCCACAGCGAATGCGAAGAGAAAAATCTGGGGGCTTCACAATTGGCCTACACGAACACGTGGTGCCTTATGCGAACGCGTAGAAGAGGCAGGCCAGGCTCCGCGAACGCGGGAGCCTTCAGGCGAGCGCGTAGAGGAAATGGCTGGGGTCCTGGATTTGTTGTATGCGAACGCGAGGAAATGGCTCGCGAACGCGAAGAAGGGGGAGGAGAAGCCTTCGCGAACGCGACCAGAGGGACGCGAACGCGAAGAAGGAATACCTGCTGCAGATTTTCTGCAATTTTTCTAAGTCCAAAACCACCTCGATACATATCCTAAACTCACCCGAGCCCTCGGGGCTCCAAACCAAATATGCACACTGACTCAAAAATATCATACAAACTTGCTCGAGCGATTAAATCGCCAAAATAACATCAAAATTAATAAATTGAGTCTTAAATCAAAGAAATCTTTCAAATTTCATAAACTTCCAAATTTTTCCAATTTAAGGCCGAAATACGTCAAATGAAGTCCGTTTTCAACCAAATTTTACAGGAAGTGCTTAAACTACATATATGACCTGTACCGGGCGTCGGAACCAAAATACGAGCCCGATACCAGTACTTTTTGATCAAATTTCATTTTCATTTTTCTTAATTATTTTCATAAAATAATTTCACGGAAAAATTCATTTCTCGGGCGTGGAACCTCGGAATTCGATTCCGGGCATACGCCCAAGTCCCATATTTTGCTACGGGCCTTCCGATAGTGTCAAATCACAGGTCCGGGTCCGTTTATCAAAAATGTTGACCAAAGTCAACTTTAATCATATTAATGTCAAAATTCTTTAAATATTTCACATAATTCTTATATTTCAACATAAAAACTTTTCGGCTGCGCGCCCGGACTGCGCACGTAAATTGAGGTAATTAAAAATGAGGTTTTCAAGGCCTCGGAAGCACGAAGAAAGGAAGAACTCCGGTAATGACCTCTTTGGGTCGTCACACTATGTTTGTCTAGCACCACCTTTTTTTAATCTAAAAATTCTTGAATTTAAAACTCAACAATTACGTATAATTATTTCAAAAAAAAAAAAAATGGTACACAAAGTTTTGTGGTCTAATCGTTGTGTTTGAATTATCATTAATCGTCAGATTTAATAAGTAGGTTAAACTTATATTTACAAGTCAAAATAATTTTATTAGTATGACAATTTCTCTACAACTCAAATAAGAATTATTTTTGTTTTATAAAATTTGAAAAGGATTAATTACAAATAACAACAATTTTTTTTAAAATAACTAAAATTATTTATTGGTAAAGACATAATTATGAGGGGTGAAAATAAAAATACTGACAGAAAGAGATGTATGAATACATTCATTTAGCTTTTAAAATCGGAGCCAAGTTGGAGTATTTTTTAATTTCGTCTCCAAAAAAAAAAATGTTTATCAGCCATGTAAATATATGTTCGCCACGAGCTTGCTTGATTAGGAAATTTCCTAACAGCTGAGACGAAGATTTTATGGCATAAGTTATATGCAACTGATGAAAGGTAGTTATTGATACTTAGGAAAATATGTTATAGGCATTCTACTGAGATTAAATGTGAAAAACTTGTTCTAGATATTCCACTGAATCCTTGATACGTGAAAACCTTTTGGTCCTTGCAATATCTTCTATTGTTCTTGCACATGTCACATTTAATTAAATAATCATGCAAATAGGGTATTTCCTACTAAAATAAGGTCTTGATCAAATACATCCTTATGTTTCTTTAACCCAAACTTTTCACTACGTTCTTATAATATTTCATTTAAAACAAAAAAGAAATACATTGAAATGCATGGCGGAAAAATGAACACAAACCAATACAATAATGAAGAATAGTTCAATAAATGATTGGGTTATAGGAGGAAGCAGCATTATTGCGTCTTCCACGAAGTTAAAAGGTCAAGACGTCGATCTATCCCCAAATTTGAAAATAAAATACAACTCAAGGTCTAACAAGGTGAGGTCCAAAATCATAAAATGAAGTTTTCACGTAAAAAAAAATTATCTGAGCTCAAAATTGTAATTGTATGGGACTGAATCAGAAAGAGAAGATTAAAAAGCATCCGACTTTTTACAAAAGTTAACTAGGCGCCAAAAAAGTGGAAATGTGGAACAATAAAGAAGATTTCAAACTTAAGCCATGCCAATTACTAATCAAAATAATTATATGGCATACGAATATAACCACATACAACGTCTCATACATAGGTCTTTATCTCACAATCTCAAATATTTTCTCTTAGCATGACTCAAAGATAAATGTTATGCCTTTGCTCAAGCACTAACAGTCAACATGCACTTCTTTACCTATAAAACTTGTAACTAAAGTAGATCTATTTTACTTAAATAAGATTTGGAAGTGAGTATATTCTCAAATACCCAAGAAACTAATCTAGGAATATCACAAATCAATCACATAAAAAGAAGAACTTTTTTTTATATAAAGAAACGTATGAAATATACTAATTTTCGAGACTCGGCCCGTGCTAGCCACGGGTCTACCATCATCTAATATTGTTATAAAAATGGAGTAGGTCGTGAAGAAGAGTCTTTTGGTTGTGTTGGAATTTGTAAGGTTTGGTTGTGTTGGAATTTGTAACGTTAAGTAAGAAAGGTGAAATTGTAATCATTTTAGTCTACCACTTCAATCCACAATTGTTGAAAGTTGAAACAGAATAATATTTCCAATGTTACAGAGAATATGTAAAAATGTATTGACATAGTTACACAAATTTAGGTTTAGAAAGTTATAAATAAGGAATTTAATACATGGCAGGTTAGAATCAAAATAATTAGGTGTAATACGGAAGTTAGTAAAGAAAATCTTAAACGACGAAAAATTATACAATAAAGGAGAAATGTGCCATAAGGGATACAACTATTTAATGTGGTTCGGTCAATTGACCTACGTGCACAAGCGGGTGCACAAGCGGGGATGAGTAATTTACTATATGAAAGAGAGTACAAAATACATAGAGAACAACCTCACAAAGAGGCACATACAAGTGACAACATAATACTTGTCTCACAAATTCTCCCCTTAAACAAGACTCTCAAATGTATTGTGGCTACATTGTGGATGCTACTGAATGAAAAGTAAAGTTCCTCGATTTATAGAAGTATAAAACCTTTTCCTCCAAGAAAAATGACTAGCCAAATATTTTCCTTTTTGTAAAAGGAAAAATCAATTATGATAAATATATTGTCCTTCGTTCAAGGAAAAGGAAACTCAAATAAAATAAGAAAATCAGGACAAACACCTAACAACAAGTTCATAAACAACAATGTGCTTACAATGATTTTTAATATAATAATGTCACAACCCAAGTTCTCCCTATGTGAACCGTCGTGACAACACCTAGTATCTACGACAAGGTAAGCCTAACATTTGTAAAAAATGAAACGAAAACATAAAACCTAACCACTAATAGATAAATTTTTAACAACAAATTAAGATGCCATTCGGCATATACAATTACCATTCTCGAAGTGTACATAAACTCTCCCAAAACCCAAAATATTGCAAGTAACAAGCTACAGAAAGAAAACAATATTTCTACACTCCAGAATCTATCAAAAGGAGACACAAGAACTGTTTGACACGAGGAAGAGTAGATAGGGGCTCCCAGGTCTGTGGACACGACAGATATACCTTGAAGTCTCTATAGCTGGCTCGCCTCATTGATAACGCGACAAAAAAGTGGTACCTGAATCTTCACATGAAAAATATATGCAGGAAAGGGCATGAGCACACCACAACGGTACTCAGTAAGTGCAAGCCTAACCTCGGTCGAGTAGTGACGAGAAGAAGTCACGACCGTACTAGTATGAATAGAATGAAATAAGGCAGAATGAAATATCAAAGGGAAAATAAATATGGAAATCTAATACGAATAGAATTGTAGAAAGACAACAACTCAGAGTACAAAAATAACAATAGGAGGATCTCCCAGGATACTGTCATATAGTCCCAAATGTAAATGTGCAGGGGGATCTACCAGAATACCGTTTCGTAGTACCAAAGTAAATATGCAGAACAGGGGGATCTATCGAAATACCATTTCGTAGTCTCAAAGTAAATAAATAATATATGGGGATCTACCAGAATACTGTTCCGTATTCCCAAAGTAAATATGCAACTCAAACAATAGAAATACAACTACAACACGGAATCCTTCAATTAAGAATATGTACGAATCAAGGAAGAAGCAAGAAAATCACTAAATATGTCGCACAGAGTTCAGATAAGCAGTTAAGTTCGTAGACATGTTATTCTAAACTAAACAAGGCAATTACATATGCTAGTGTAATTCAGTTAAAGGGAAGCATGTATTTACTTATTGAAAATGGAGTTTTGCAACTAGTTTCTCGTGTATGCACTCGTCACCTCACGTACACGACACTCATATATAAAAAAATAGTACCAAATCGCAAGGGGAGTTCCACCATACAAGGTTAGGCAAGCCACTTACCTCAAACCAAGCTCAAATCAATCCGTCACAATTCCTTTTCCATGATTATCCGACTCCGAGTGGACAAAATATGGTCAAAATCAATTACATAACATAAATATAACTACAAGAACTAATCTATCTAACAAAATTGAAGCTTACACAAGAAATTGGAAAATCGCCTGAAAAATCTCCTCGAGCCAACGTCCCGGGATCGGGTAAAAGTCACAAATTACGACATCCCTTCACTCTAGAGTCGAACCATACATAATTTACTCAAATATGATACCAAAATCTCGACCAGAACTCCAAATTCGGCCTAAGAACTTTTCTCAAATTTTCCCCAATTTCTCACCTAAATTCCTTGATTAAATGATGAAATTAATTATAGATTAATGGAATACAACAAAAAAATGAGTTAGGATTCATTACCCAATAGCTTCCTCTGAAAATCCTTTAATTTATTGACTAAATCTGAGCTCTCAAAATTAAACGGTGAAAAATGAAATAAACCCTCGGAATCCTCTATTTTCTGCCCAACAAACTTGCTTCTGCGAGCCATCAACCGCACCTGCAAAAATTCCATTGCAGGTGCCGAATGACTAAAGGGACCTGGGACTGCTTCCGCGAGAAGGTGGCTGCACCTGCGGAAACTGGCCCGCTTCCGCGGTCACTCTTCGCACCTGTGCTCCAGGGTCGCATCTGCGAACACCGCAAATGCATAATATTACCTCACACCTGTGATCCCTAAGCTCCTCCTTCCAAACCACTTCTACACCTGAGCTTCAGCATGTGCGAGTCCGCACCTGTGGTCCCCCAACCGCAGATGTGAAAACACTAGCAACCAGAAATCTTTAGCAATTGTATAAGTGCAAATTTTAACCTGTTGAGTATTCGGAACGCACCCGAGGCTCCCAGGATCTCAAACAAATATAACAACAATCCTAAAACACCATATGAACTTAGTCGAGCCCTCAAAAAATATCGAACAAAGCTGAAAATACAGATCACCCTCCAATCAAAACTTAATGAGTTTGAAACTTAAAATTTACACAACCGATGTCAAAAACTATCAAACAACATCTGAATGACCTCAAATTTTGCACACAAGTCATCATCAACATTACGAACCTACTCCAACTTCCGGAATTGGATTTCGACCCCAATATCAAAAACTCCACTACCGGCCCAAATCTCCAAAAATTTGACTTTCACCATTCCAAGCCTCAATGAGCTAGGGACCTCCAAAACACAATCTGGACATGTCTCCAAAATCACCCAAATGAGTTAACAAGACCGACGAAATGCCATTCTGGAGTTGTCTTCACACAATTCCAACTGCAGTCCAAATCCTAAGACTTAAGCTTCCATTTTGGGACTAGGTGTCCCAAACACTTTCGAAAACCAAAATGAAACCTCCCTGCAAGTCACAATAGTAGAAATAGATATAGGGAAGGCAGTTAATAGGGGATTGGGGCTCTAATTCTCAAAATGACCAGCCGGGTCGTTATATCCTCCCCCTCTTAAAACAATCATTCTTCCTCGAACGAGCACAGAGACATACCTAAAGTAGCGAAAAGACGAGGGTAACGGCTGTGGATATCCTTCTTGGTCTCCCAAGTGGCCTCCTCAACCGGCTGACCTCGCCACTGAACCTTTACTGATACAATATTCTTTGATCTCAACTTTCAAACTTGGCTATCCAAAATATCCACTCTTTCCTCAACATAAGATAGATCCTTGTCCAACTGGAGTGAGATGAAACCAACACGCGAGACAAATCACCGTGATACTTCCATAGCATAGAAAAATGGAATACCGGATGAACGCTTGCTAGACTTGGAGGCAAGGCAAGCTCAAACACATTTACCCCAACTTGCCGCAATACCTCAAATGGAGCAATGAACCCGGGGCTCAGCTTGCCCTTCTTTACGAACCTCATGACGCCCTTCATAGGCGAAACCCAAAGCAAGACTCGCTCTCCAACCATGAATGCAACATCGCGAACCTTCCGGTCCGCACAACTCTTCTTTCTGGACGGGGCTGTGCGGAGTCTATACTAAATCACCTAGACTTTCTACAATGCATCCTGAACCAAGTCCGTACCAAATAATCTGGCCTCGCCCGACTCGAACCAAACCACCAAGGATCGGCACCGCTGATAATTGATGATTTTACCACTTATTCTAGTCTTTTTTCTTTAGTTTTATGTCCTTTAATTATAATATGAGGCAGTTTATATTGTGTATTTTTAGATTTTTAGGTAATTGATGCCATGAAGAGAGTTGAATTCATTTGAAGTGGAATTTAGCAAAAAAATGTTGAAACAATGCAAAACTCTTCAGTGATTACACATCTGCAGAAAACTGGTGGTAAAAGCGACCTTGCATCAGCGAGGAAATTGTCTGCATCCGCGGAATTGAGCTACCTTGCCTGGGATCGACCACTTCTGTGGTTGCGCACCTGCGCTTGAAATTCCGCATCTGCGCAGCCAGAGTTTCCCTCCAATGTTCGTATCTACGATGGGCGATCCGCATCTGCGGAGCCGAACCTGCGAGGATTCTTCTGCAGGTACGATCAATGGTCTTCAGATTTGGGCAGGAATGACATTTCACATTTTCTCAACTCCAAACCTACAAATACATGACCTAGCAGATCTTTGGCTTAATTTTTCAGTCTTGAGACTAGAGAGAACAAGTTTTGGATCTAGGGTTCTTGCACACACACTTTGGTCTTGATGATTTGAAGCTTTTCGTTGAGAATTGCTTACCCATTTATGTTCGTTTCTTCATTTCCTTGATTTGAATTGTATATCTAAGTGTGTATTATTAATTCCAACATTTGAATCTTGTTTATGGAATTATTCACGTTTAAAGTGTGTGTAGGCGGTAAAAATCATAAGACTTGATTTTCGCAATCAAGAAAATTTTGGAAGCCTTCCTCGATACCCCGAGGATGGAAGGCTACAATCGAGTTCTCGACCTCAGGGCTCATCGAGATCCAAATAAAATGAAGCAGGGCCCGAGGTCAGGGTGAGAGAAAATGACTCCGAAGCACATGACTACACCTGACAGGGCCGGTCTATCTATAACCTACTGAGATGACATGCGATAGGCCGTCCCATCTTTCTACTCTTGTAAACAATATATGCATACTTTACCGAGTCTCCTCGCCTATATAAGGGGGACTCACCCCACATTGTAAGGGACTAGTGTTGCTCCACTTCTCCAATAAGCAATAATATCTCTCTCTATCTCTTTCTTCTAAGTTAACTTTGTTCTTCGACCCCGAGGTCGCTCTAGCATTTTATTGTTCTTCGTTTGTTCTTCATCATTAGCTCAAGATTGACGGTATAAAGCCTTGTATATACATACTTATTTGTTATCCCCTTCCCACTACCCACGATAAGTCTACCTTTGATAGGCCCGAGATAGGCTCGAGGCCTGCCCCGAGGTATCTACTGGCTTGTTCTAAGCCCGGGAACGTCCCCTTACTGGTTCGATTGTTATTTTGGCTAGCTTGATCTTTACTATTTTACTCCATGTTTAGCACTAATCACCCTTACAAACTATCTCGGGAATAGATCACGTATTTTTGAATCCCATTTAGAAATTTAATTATTGTTACCATTTTCACGGTAAACAGTGTGGATTAAATACCTTATTGTGCTTATGTATTGAATGATTTTTATTTATTATGAAGTGAGTTATTATTATTTTAATTATTCTTGTTCTTTAATGTTTCCAAAGGGATTAGCTAACCCTATGAGTCACTTATTAATTTCAAATTAATTTTGGAAACAGTTAATTAACAAGAACTTGAGGCTTTAACCCTCATTTTATAGATTCTACCTAGGGATATGATTGAATGACTTGTAGACATATTCGGGTGTGCTTAATCTCTTAATTGTCTTAGGGATAACTTAATTAGGAAGTCTTGTTAGTCTTCGGAAGAAGCTAATATAGAATTATTACCCGAGGTTAATTAACATAAACTCGCTCATATTTGTTAAATCATGACATACATTGGATCGTTACTTGAGTGTAATTTATCCATACTTGCAGCCATTGATCATTTTACTTTCTTTCTAAGTTAGTTTAAATTTTCGTATTTAGCTATAAATTTTTTCTCAAATCTATTCTATGTTTTTGGCATTGCATAACAAGTGACAATTCTCTTGCATTCCTAATCGCCTACATATTATTCTCTGTGGGATTCGACCCCGACTCATAGTTGGGTAAATTATATTGCATGCGACCGTTTCCATTTACCTTTTAGTAGTGGATTTGGACTTCATCAACCGCGTACCATACAGAGACTCATATAGTGCCATCTGAATGCTAGACTAATAACCGTTGTTGTAGGCAAACTCTGCAAGTAGCAAGAACTGATCCCAAGAACCTCCAAACTCCATCACATGTGCACGAAGCATATCTTTAAGAATTTGAATAGTGTGCTCGGACTGTCCGTCTGTCTGAGGATGAAATTTTTAACTCAACTCCACCTGAGTACCCAACTCATATTGTACGGCCCTCCGGAACTATGATGTAAACTACGTACCCCGGTCAGAGATGATAGATACCGTCATGCCATGAAGTCTAACAATCTCACGGATATAAACTCAAGCCAACTTCTCGGAAGAACAGGTAGTCATCATAGGAAGAAATGAGTTGACTTGGTCAGCCTATCCTCTATCACCTGAATTGCATCAAACTTCCGCTGATTCAGTAAGAGTCCAACAATGAAATCCATAGTGATCCACTCCCATTTCCACTCCGGGATCTCTAACTTCTGAAGCATTCCACCCGGCCACTAATGCTCATACTTCACAAACTGACAATTTAGACAACGAGCTACATATTCCACTATGTCCTTCTTTATTCCACACCACTAGTAATGCTGCCTCAAGTCCTGATACACCTTCGTGGCACCCTAATGAATGTAGTACCGCGAGCTGTGAGCCTCCTGAAGAATCCACTCACGCAATCTGTCTCTATTAGGCACACATAGCCAACCTTGCATCCTTAATGCACCATCATCCCCAATAGTAACCTCCTTAGCATCCCCGTGATGAACCGTGTCCTTAAGGACGAGCAGATAGAGGTGATCATACTAACACTCCCTGATACGATCATAAAGAGAAAACCAAGAGACCGCACAAGAAAATACTCGATCGACTTAGAAATATCCAATCTCACAAACTGACTAGCTAAGTCTTGAACATCCAACGCGATAGGCCTCTCTATTACTGGTAGAGATGCTAAACTCCCTAAACTCACTGTCCGGCGACTCAAAGCATTGGCCACTATATTAGCCTTCCCAGGGTGGTATAAAATGGTGATATCATAATCCTTAAGAGGCTTTAACCACCTCCTCTAATGCAAATTAAGATCCTTCTGCTTGAACAGATGCTGCAAACTCTGGCGATCAGTATAGATCTCACAAGGGACACGCACAAATAATGCCTCCAAATCTTCATTGCATGAACAATAGTAGCTAACTCAAGGTCATGGACAGGATAGTTCTTTTCATGCACCTTTAGCTTTCTGGATGCGTAGGCAATCACCATACGGTCTTGTATCAACATTGTGCCGAGGCCAAATCGTGACACATCACAATAAACTGCATAAGACCCCGAAGCTAAAGGAAATACCAATACCAGGGCTATAGTCAAAGCTATCTTGATCTTCTAAAAGCTCTCCTCACACTCCTCCGTCCACCTAAACAGAGCACCTTTCTAGGTCAGCCTGGTCATAGGTGCTGCAATATATGAGAATCCCTCAACAAATCGACGGTAATAGCCCGCCAAACCAAGAAAGCTCCAAATCTATGTAGCTGAGGACGATCTGGGCCAACTCTACACCGATTCCACTTTCTCCGGATCCACCTAGATCCCTTCACTCGACACTACGTGACCGAGGAATGCCAGGAAATCCAACCAGAACTCACATTTTGAGAAATTTGCATATAATTTCTTTTCTCTCGAGAACTGAAGCACAGTCCTCTGGTGCTGCTCATGATCTTCCCGACTCCGGGAGTGCACCACAATAAACACAATGACGAACGAGTCAAGATAAGGCCTAAATACACTATCATCAAATGCATAAATGTTGTTGGGCATTGGTCACCCCAAATGACATGACAAGGAACTTGTAATGACCGTACCCAGTATTGAAAGCAGTCTTTGAGATATCTAGCTCGCGAATCTTCAACTATTGATAACCCTAATGCAAGTCAATCTTGGTAAACAACCCAACACTTTTTAACTGATCAAATAGACATCAATACGAGGCAAAAGATACTGGTTCTTCATTGTAACTTTGTCCAACTAATGATAATCAATGCACGTGCATATAGAACCATCATTTTTCTTCGCAAACAAGACAAGAGCACCCCAAGGTGACACAATAGGCCAAATGAAGCCCTTATCAAGAAATTCATGCAACTGTTCCTTTAACTCCTTCAACTAAGAGAGGCCATCAGAGAAGGAGGAATAGAGATGGGCTGAGTGCCGACAACAAATCAATACCAAAGTCGATATCTCTATCTGGCGGTATGACTAAAAGATTAGCTGGAAATACATCAGGGAAACCCCTCACAACTGGGACTGACTCCATTGTAGGGGTATCTTTACTGACATCTCTCACATAGGCTAGATACGTGTCACACCCCTTCTCAATCATTCGTTGAGCTTTAAAAAATGATATAAATTTGATAAGAGTGTAATCTAAGGTACCCCTCCACTCTAATCGTGATAAACCTGGCATAGCCAGTATTACGGTCTTGGCGTGACAATCAAGAATAGCATAATGGGGTGACCACCAATCCATGCCCCAATATAACATACAAATCAACCATGCTAAGCAATAATAAATCGGATCTGGTCTTAAAACCACTAAGAGTAATCAAACACGACTGATACATGTGGTCCACAACAAGAGAATCTCCCACAAGAGTAGACACATAAATAGGGGAACTCAAAAAATATCGAGATATGCTTAAATGCGGGGAAAAATAAGAGGACCTATAGGAATTAGTGGAGTCTATGTTGATACCCATCTTTTCCCTATATATATTTCAGTATGCAAAGTACCTTCAAAATGGCATATGCATGCATATATAAGCATATCCAAGTGTTCCATTATTTTTCCTTAATTTAATGATTTTTAAATCTATTTATTCCAATATTTTATCCATAAAAATTAAATAATTATTTCTAATATTATCAGTTTTGGTGATTCACGTGGTGTTATCACGAGGTCATCATATCTATGTCTACCCTTACCCACCCCGTTAAGTTATTAAACGCGGAATAGTGTCATTACTTAGTGCATGCTAGTACCCACCCTAATCCTATCAGTCCCTGAGGCATTTGGGACTACAAATCCTAAAGGGAAGGGAGATATGGCTTTTCAGAGTTTTAAAAGGGAAAAATTCTAATGCGACAAACAAAACACATAAAGTAGTTAAGGGGAAACACATAGCAGTTTAAAGGCTCAAACATGCCTCCTCACTTATAGCAACAAATTGTTTAGCATGACTTACATATACTAGTTATGGTCTGAATTAAACTTAGACGTTAAGGCGTGGCTGATTTATCACATATTATCATATAAGAAGTCCGAATTAGGCCTACCTGCTGGTTGTAATTATCAAAGACCGGTGTAGTTAATTACCTAATGGCTTGCCTAGGTGAGACCTATAGGCATGATATCTAACAATGCTTACACTGATTTTAATAAAGGCTTATTGATTATAGAAAAACACAAGTTCTGCAAATTTTAGGCGACATTACTACTGAGTTTAACTCGTAGATGAAAGAGACGAATCAGATTCAATTGGTTACTCCTATATGCATGATTTCTAAGCGTTGTTGTTTTTAAAATGATTATCAAGATGCAGGAATCCTATAGGCATGATATCTAGGATGTAACTTGTTATTATTTTAACCTATAGACTGTTTGCCTAATGACATATATATATGCAGAAGTGAAAAAACTTATAGACATGATTTCTATATGCAGAAAGTGCAGAAACTTATAGACATGATTTCTATATGCAGAAGTGCAGAAACTTATAGACATGATTTCTATATGCAGAAGTGCAGAAACTTATAGATATGATTTCTATATACAGATGCATAAACTTATAGACAAGATTTTTATATAACATGCATAAGTGAAGAACTATAGACAGGATTTCTATATGATATGCATAGATGAAGAACTATAGACAGGATTTCTATATAACATGCATAGATGAAGAGCAGAATGAGATTGTAGGAATAAATGCCTAAGAACATGATGTCTACACACATGCATACATGAGTGACCCTCCTCTTTTCACTATACACTCCATAAGTTATTACAACCCGAATGAATCAAGAAAAGTAAAATTACATCAGAAATTAAAGATTCCAACCAAGGAGAGTCTAATTCAGACCCTAGGTCTGAAATATGAAATAAACCAACTTCCAGAGATCATATTTCCAAAGCTTTTCTCTTATTTGGGATGTGTCAAAGTTCCCAAGAGCCTCAAGTGGACTACGGGCAATGCTTACACCCCAAATACATTGCGGAATTAGATTATAGTGCAATGTGGAAGGGCCAACCCTCGAATATTCAATTTCAGAGGGAACTCAAGGTCCCAAGGCAAGGCTCATAAGAGGGTGGCAGAACTTAGAGTCTAAGAGTAAATATAAGTGCATAGAGGGGGAGTTAGGGAAGGCCATGTCAGGCTGGTGGTCATGCCCAGCAATTAAAAGTGCTGGCACACCCCTAACCAGCCTGTTAGCCAAATTTTGGGAGTTAGGACCTATTGAGGATCAGGTTCAGACTTGAGCAGTAATTTGGATACTGCAGGCCATGAATCTTAACTCAAACATATAGAAGGGAGTAGGGGTATGGGGAATTCACATCAAATAACAGATGCAAAGAGAAGAACATGCATAGTCAATATTGAACATAAACAACAAAGTAAACAAGAATGTTGAAACTATAAAGTACACACATAGGGGTGAAGCTGAAAAGTTAAATTAGAACATACCAGTTTCAGAGAAACAAACAAGTAAAACAGTAGTCTTGAAAACCTAGTTGCAAGAAAACAATCCAAAGGATCTCAGAAGAGAGCAGAATGTTGCAAGAGTATTCAAATTGCAAGTGAATAATGTGTGCTCGAGTATTGAACTCAAAGAAGTACTGAATTGTAAGTGTGTGAGTAATGTAAGTTGAAGGTGTTGAACTGAAGGTTCAAGGTGGTCTCAGTGCAGAAGGGTCGTGCCCCTTTTATAGTGCAGAAAACAAGTAAGAAAAGGTAAGGGAATAGTTTACAATCAATCACATAGAATCTCCCTTCAGTTAAGGGATTCAGATTTCAAATGGGTAAAAGACAATTAAGGAAAGAAATTTGATTAAAATGTTTTCCAAAGTAACACAACAAGGGTAAATACACAGGACTTATTTAAGGCAAAGTTCAGTGGTACACGGTTTCTGAAAAATAAGGAAAGGGAATAAATCAAACAGCCAGTCAAATTAAAATCACAGGCTTTGTTCGAATAAACCAAGTCAGGAAAAGGTAAAGAAGGTTCAATTAAAGGAAAATCAGTATCAATTATTTAGGCCTTATTAAAAAGATTTTGAAATCAACTAATTACTGGAAAAAACCCTTTTTGCCAGAAGAAATTCTCATATATAAAGTACACAGATAAACAAGAAGGAGTTGTCATGCTAATTAGAAAAGACATGCACAGAAAGGTTCAGAATCATAAGCAAAGAGTTTCAAATTCAGTTCATAGTACTTAGAATGAGTCTGATAGTCCGGGGTTCCAAAGTAGAACCCTAATCAAACTTGCCAAAGAAACCCCTAAATCCTAGGGTTTCAAATCGAATCAGATATAGAGATGAGAAGGCAAGCCATTGAAACAGACTCAAAGGTCTATTTCAGAGCCTCCTGGGAAACAAAATAGATATGATAGCAGGTTTGAAACAACAAAGAAAGAAAGATTATTTAAGAGCATAAAAAGCATGTTTTAGAAAATTCGAAACTTAAGCAAGTTCAGAAGAAAAGAAAGGTGGTGTAAACTCAAGCAACAGTAGATGAAAATGCTTAGCAAAACTCGGACAAAGTCCAGTAAAGCAAAAAAAAATTAAAGAACTTAGCAGGAAACACATACAATAGCAATCATGTAGGAAAACATACCAGAGATAATCATGCGAGCCTGGTCTAGAGGCACAGTAAGAATACAGATGTATCAAAGAATCATGTATAATAGAAAGAAAACAGAAGAGCAAATACATGTATGGCATAAAAGAAAACATACGAGCATAACAAAGACAAACACACATAAAGAAAAGAAAAGAAAGAATCAGAATGATATTTGGAAAACCTTTCAGAAACCCTAAATCGAAAACAAACGATTTTGAAAAGAAAATTTGGGGAAAACACTTTAAATACAACATAGATCTAAGAAAACAATAGAGAAAAATCTCGAGTAGCTTAGAGTTTCGAAGAAACCCTAGAAATGAGAAAGGCTCGGAAGAAAGTCCGATCCTGAGTCGGACCAGTGAGAATCAGGCTTTTCATGCTTGAATATGTCGGAGCAAAGGCTAGAGAAGCCATAGAACCAATGATCTGAGAAGATCTGAAAGAGAACTGTCGAGGTCAAACTTCAAAACCTCGAACTCCCAAGGTGTAATGGTGGATAGGGGTGAGTATAGACCATCCATGGCCGGAGAATCCATGACTTCCGGTAGAGTGGTGTTTGAAAAGGGCAGGAGACGACTAGGGTTCCGAAGAGCCATTGAGAGAGTTTGGAGGGGCGAAGGGTTTTAAAGGTGGCTATCAGAGTGAAATGAGGGATTAGGGTAGGTCGTTTAGGGTTAAAAAAGGTAGGGGGTTTATGGTCGTTGTTCAAAATGATCAATGGCCTGGATAAAAAATAGCAACCGGGCGGATTTTTTAATTGGGTTGGGGGCGGGTTAAAAAATGAAATTGGGCTGGTCTAATTCGGGTAGAATTGGGTCAATTTAAGCTCCAAAATTGAAATGTAAAATAGGCTATAATTGAAATAAAATGAGGCTAAATATTAAATAGACAGTTTTCCCTTTTATTTTATAAAAAATAGTGAAAATTATTTTAAAAGCAAATTAAAAGTACCAAACTAATTAGTAATATATAAATATCAATAAAAAAATATTAAAACCAATTTTACAATTATAAAAATGCTATTAATCTTAAAATAGGCTAAAATTACAATTGTATGCAATTTATTTTTAAAAATACCAGATAAATTTTTAGAAATATACAAAAATCACCTTAACTATATTTTGGTATAAATATAAGAATAAAATAAATTAATCACCAAAATTGATAGTTTTGGAAATAGTTACTGATTTTTATACTGATAAAATGGACAATAAATTGATTTTAGAAATCTTTAAAAATTAGAAAAAATACCAAAACACTTGGGTATGCTTATATATGAATATACATGTTATTTTGAAAGTATTTTGTATATAAAAATACATAGGAAAAAATTGGGTATCAACAGCTGCCCCTCTGCACCCGGGAAGGATGAAAGAGTTGTTGGGTAAAGATATGATGGTCAATTTGACCGAACGAAACGATTTGAAGAATTTTCACCGAGCTCTGGTTCTGGAGCTGCCTACATATCCATGGTCTTATAGGAATCAGGCCATATGTAGTTCGTGACCCATCGGCGGAGTATGCCGATGGAGATTTTCGAAAAACGGATGCGATATTCAGGTTGGGAAGGACGGTCAAAGTCTAGTAGGCTGCGGGAATAGGAGCGGGATCGTTCCTGATAAGATGGCCATTGCTAGACGGTTTACCTGCAAATGTGCATAAATTTAAACATGATACAAGTTCCCGTTGGACCATGAATGTTGTCTTTGGACGATTAGGATGACATCCTCAGACCATGACGCCCTAGGCCACGAAGCGTATAATAAAGGATTCGCAGGCTATGAAATGATATTCTCGGGCTATGAGAATGATACCTTTGAACTTTGATGCTTTTGAATAATGATATGCAAAGGATAAAATAGGGTCCTCAGGCCATGGCATAGCGTTCTCGGGCAATAGAATGGTGCCTCAGAACAATGACGCCTTCGGACAATTTGGCAATCTTTCAGCCCATGAAATGCAGAATGTGGTGATCTTTCAGCCGATTCAAGACATATATAAAAGGTGGCGGTATTTCAGCCATGTGAAAAAATAAAGTGGCGATATTTCAGCCATGCAAGAAAAATAAAATGGCGATATTCAGCCATGCATGATGGAGGTAGAGCTTAACCTCGTAAGGTAGAAAGGTAGTCTTATTCAATGTAGAAAAATTTATATGGAGGTAGAGATTAACCTCATAAGGCAGAAAGGTAGCCTTATGCAATGCAGAAAAATGCAGATGGAGGTAGAGCTTAACCTCGGAAGGCAGAAAGGTAGCCTTATTCAATGCAGAAAAATGCAGATGGAGGTAGAGCTTAACCTCGGAAGGCAGAAAGGTAGCCTTATGCAATGCATAAATGCAGATGGAGGTAGAGCTTAACCTCGGAAGGTAGAAAGGTAGCCTTATTCAATGTAGAGAAATGCAGATGAAAACAGAGCTTAGTCTCGGAAGGCAGAAAGGTATCCTTATGCAATGCCGATAAATAAGAGCGAATAGTAATAAATTCACTTAGCAGATAGCTGATAGTTGATATTTGACATTGATACTGTGGCTGCTGGGGATGTTGTCTGCGAATAGCAAATGTGAATAGGTGTGATGGTTCCAAAAGTTGCATTCCTGAAAAGTATGAGTGTGTAAATGTATTCGATGATTTATGACCTGGGTGCCTACATCCAAAAGAAAAATTGTGAGTTCTGTAGAGGGGGGAAGGTTAGTTCGTATTCCCCGTGGACTTGGCTTGTCCTGCTTTGCTATGTTTTTAGTGATGTTGTGTATCATTAGGGAGTGTTGCTAAACAAAGCAATTTTGATAATAGACATGCATGATTTAGTAAAGATGTAACATAAATACATAATTGAAAATAGTTTTTCTTTAGATGAACGGACGATTGTGACACAGTTCAAGACATTGCAACCTCTCTCGATCTGGAATTTTGAGGGCCCCCCTCAAAATTCTGCCCTAGTTTACTGGGTTGATACTTCTAACGGCTGCTTGCGATGATCGGCTGAAGTTACTTTGGTCCTCTCCAAAATTCTTTCCCGGTTTCCAATTCCAGGGGGAAATGAAAATTTTATTGAATTGTGACCGAACCCATAAGGCTGCCTACGTATCCACTCTTAAACGAGAATCAAGTCAGATGTATTTCAACTTACATCATGTAGGAAAACATAAGATTACACATAGTAGCACTTGACTGCATCTGAATTGACTAGTTTCGACCAAACTTCTCCGTCCATTTCTACGAGTATAAGGGCTCCTCCTATCAGAACCCGATGAACCATGTATGGACCTTGCCAGTTGGGAGAGAATTTCCCTTTGGCTTCATCTTGGTGTGGGAAAATCTTCTTCAACACCATTTGCCCTGGTGTGAACCGTCTTGGTTTGACTCTCTTGTTGAAGGCTCGGGACATTCTCTTTTGATAAAGCTGACCATGGCAAACTCCATTCATTCTTTTTTCGTCTATAAGAGCTAGTTGTTCGTAACGACTCATCACCCATTTTGCATCGGCTGAAGTTACTTTGGTCCTCCTCAAAATTCTTTCCCAGTTTCCAATTCCAGGGGGAAATGAAAATTTTATTGAATTGTGACCGAACCCATAAGGCTGCCTACGTATCCACTCTTAAACGAGAATCAACTCAGATGTAGTTCAACTTACATCATGTAGGAAAACATAAGATTACACATAGTAGCACTTGACTGCATCTGAATTGATTAGTTTCGACCAAACTTCTCCGTCCATTTCTACGAGTATAAGGGCTCCTCCTGTCAGAACCCGGTGAACCATGTATGGACCTTGCCAGTTGGGAGAGAATTTCCCTTTGGCTTCATCTT